>KZ805774.1:0-16203 GCA_003073855.1 Periconia macrospinosa
GTTCTCAGGCCTGTCCTCTTCATGGCCCTCGAGAAAATAAAAGAGCCGCCACCTAGGGAAACCTTGTCCTATGGCAACTCTCCAGCTGCAGCGGGAGGGCCTTTCGCAATCCCCACCGCCGGTGCGAGGTATACGAACAGAGGTCTTGTAGATCCGTCCGACAGCAATAACCCAAGGTCCGAACTCCTAGACCTCTCACACCAGTGTATCGAAGCGGCTATCCAAAGTACTATAGCTTTCGATCGCGTGGGAGCAGCTCCGGATAGTCCCTACCACGACTATGTGAGCACTCGCAAAGGGAGGCTAATTGTGACGAATATACTTGGCACATTACATGCGTAAGTGGCATCAACAAGCCAATCTGCTCAGATGACATACTAACATCTACTGCAGGCAATTTGGAAACATGATCGTACTGGCAGCAGTATGGAACTCTCCACTCCGAGAATGGCTCAGTTACAAGAGAGAGTCATCCCTAAACGAGCAAAACCTGCGCCAACTATTCCGTCGTACCATCGCTATCCTCGACGAGATGGCAGCCAACTCGCCAATTCTGAGGATCGATACCGAGATCCTCCGTCACATCTACAAAGAACTTGGTCTACAACCATTGGCCTAAAACTCCGGTCAAAATGTCCATCCTATACACCGTTTGCGTTACCCGTCGATCTCGCCGCCCCTCGCGGCTTCGCCATTGAAACTTGTTGGATATACCCTTTGCTTTTTTGGTCAGGACACGCAAGTGCATTTATTGCCCAGAAACAGCGCCGCGTCAGCTACATCGTCTTATTCGCTTTGCTTTCTACCCTTCTGTGCGCATTTCCCTCGGCGTCATATATGTATTTAATATTCCCGTTCAGCGCGCGCGATCGGCTTGGTCGCGACTGACCTGACCGTTTTCCTTTTCTGCAACATCACATCACATTGGGTGGCTAGCGCTCGTTTTGCATTTCATCGACATATATACCATGATTTTTTTTTCTGTTACAGATTCTTGTTCTCCATTGAAACCGTCGACGTAAATCATCATGGTCATCTGCTTTTGTCGATTCCGTCTTTTGTCTGCTCGGATACATCGCGTTTCGTTCGTCCTTTCGGAAATTCAAACCATTCATATACCCCGGAACCCATTGCCAGGGAGGATCATTGATCGAGCGTTTTTATTTGATTTTCCTTCTTCGCGAATAAAGGAAAGAAAAAGAAAGTGATTACTTTTCTATACGTGTTGTTTTTTGTTATTATGGTTTTTTTTTTTTTTTTTTTTTTTTCGTTGGAGATGCCCATCTCGGTTGTTTTACCAGCACTTTCTTCTTTCTTTGCTTTGCCGGAGAACAAAACGTACATGAAGTTCACCGACTACCTTCCTCCCACAAGAGCGCCTCCCTACCTATATGGACCAAGATGTTCCCAAGAACATCGCTATACGCATTTAAAAAAATGAAAATATTCGGTATCCTACATCCATACACTCAACACTTCTCGATCCATCCAGCTATGCATCCTACCCCGCATAACTCCATAAACGTCTGTGCGTTCTCCCTCCCCTCTCTTCCTTCAACGGTTCAACCAAAACTCTCTTACCCTCAGCTCTTCACCACCCTAACCTCTCCCTTCTTCATCGGTGAAACAAATCTCTCATCCTCGTCCACCTCTTCCAACCAATCCCACCCCCTTTTTTTTACCCCTTTCAAAAGCCCAAAACGCCTAACTACCCAAACGGCACACTCCGTACACCGTTCACGGCTATGATTTTCATCCGCAGCATCTTGATGGAAATTTCCCCCCAAACTCGGAAATACCAAAACGAGGCAAAGCGATAGCTGACCCAGCGACACGGGAAGAACGAACACAGACACACACACAGACACGAGAGAAAAAAACGGAGCGAAGTAGGCCCGACTTTGGGCATCTAGATCGACAGTGGAACACTGATTACGGGATTCTACGTTTTTTGTGGAATTTGAGAAATTCGCGCAGATCAGGAGATTTTTTTTTAACCTTGATTTTGTGGTGTGGCTGGCACCATGACACGAACGATGTTTTGAGTCGTGAACAACTAACTGAACGGGAGGGAAGGAGACAGTGAATTGTAACAAGTTTTTTTTTGTGTGTGTGTGTGGCATGATTTTTGCAAATCATGGTCCATCTTGAATCACGCATCTTACAATTTTTTGCATTTATTGATTTCCTATTCCTTTCTTTCTCCTTGTTCTTTCTTCGGTGAAAGGGGGAGAGGGAGGGGTAAGAGAGCCTAGAAAGGCTTCCATTCATTCATACGTATAAAGTCTACACTACTACTTTGTCTAGGTACACCTACCCCTCAAGCCAGGCAAAGGGTGGGTACGTACCCCCAAACACGCCCACGCGCGCGAGCAGAAGCACGAGCACGAGCGCCGTGTATATGCATGGATGTATGCACACAAACACGAGGTTTAAGCCTTTTTCATTCACAGATAAGCCTTTTTTAAGGCGTCCAAGGGGATTATTATTTTGTGGCATGTATGTGTGTGTGTGTGTGTGGATGTGGATGGTGTGGTGTGGGTTGTAACCACCTTATGCCCATGTGGCCAGCCGCGGACCCAGCATGCGGGTCTTTTTTTTTTTCTCTCCTTCGTGTAGATCAGGGTCCCCGTCCGTGTGTCGTGTTAACACATGTTTTCTTTTTCGTGCTTTTACGAGGTGTTTTTGTGTGTGGGCTGCGCGCGCGCGTGTGGTGGGGTTGTGGTGGTGGTCGGTGGTGATCGGTGGGTTAGGTGTGTTTTGTGGAGGTTAGGTTACGAGGTTTGAGGCTTGTGGAGATATGCTGGGGGAGAGAGTGTGTGGAACGGACGTCGGAGGGTGCCACCACACACACACACACGCACGCACGCACGCACGCACCCGCTGACGGAACGGTGGAGGGAGGGAGGGAGGGAGGGAGGGAGGGGAAAAGGGTGCAACGAATGAAAGAGCGTTTTTCGCAGGGTGCACTGCTCGCGACACGAGCAGAGCGATGCGATATGGGGGGTTTTTTAAGGTTCGCGCTAGGTGGTTCTGCGGTGCCTTTTTTTTTTTCTTTTTGGTGTTTCTGGGACACGCGCGCCCGCGCGCGAGGTTTGGGGGCTTTGAAGGGAGGGGGAGGATACCTACCTAGGGTGTGTGTGCGTGTGTGTGTGTGGAGGGAGGGGTTTGGGGGGGCTTGCTTGAAATGTGAAAAAGTAGATCAATGCGAGGATACAAGAAAGAGTATGCGTGTGCGTAGATGTGTGAATGCGAAAGAGAGAATGCGAAAGAGAGAATGCGAGATAAGCAAGTAAGTAAGAAAGAAGATTAAGAAAGAGAATGCGAATGCGAAAGAGAGAGGTTATGTTTTTTAACGTTTATTCGTTGAGGATTGTTTTTTTTTAGGGAAACGAAAAAAGGTTATGTGAGTGAGGGGGTAGGTGTAGATGTAGGTGCGGGTGAGTACCTAGGTAAGTAGTGTGCGCATGTGTGTTTGTTTGCAAAAGTTTTTGGTAAGGTGAGGGTTTTTTAAGGAAGTTGTTGAGAGAATTTTTTTTTTTTTTTTTTTTTTTTTTTTTAGTTAAGGTAGTTGTGTATATAGGAGGTAGGTTACGTTAGTTAACTTTAGTAGTTTACATATTATATATTTAGATATTTTCTTAGATTTTTTTTTTTACGTATATAGAAAGGTTTTTAGGATTTTAAAAAATAGTTAGGAATAATAGCTAAGAGGAGGGAAGGGAGGGAAGAAAAGGGGGAGGGAGGTTTTTTAAACGCAGTAGTAAAAAATAATAATAATAATAAGATTTTTTTTTAAAAAAAAAACCCCTACCAACAACCATACAATCCATACTATCCATCCATCCATCTATCCATCCCAAACCCCGCCCCGCCCCGCCCCCACCACCACCACCACCACCACCACTCTACTCCAAAAAAAAAAAAAGACTTATCTCCAGCTCAAATCAGATATCCTCGCAGAAATGAGTACCTTGCCACCGACAAGTATAACCAAGTACCAAGGCGACATCGTTTATCCCGAAGGTGTCTACGAACACGCGCCTGATCCGCCGCACCAGCCAGAGGTCGGTCCAGAGGACGAGCCGCCAAAATACATCTATTCGAGTTTGATATCTCTGCGCATCTTGTTGAATGGCGCACACAACTCACTCTATGGGGCTGTGGGGAATCCCAAAAACAACATCCACAATACTGCGAAGACTATGGTCGACATTGTTAAAAACTGGCGTCGCGTGCTGCCCTCAATCCTGAAGTGGGATGACAAGGAGCCGCCATCAACCGACCTGAACATTGCTCGATTGAGGGCCAAAGTTTATGGTGCATGGTATGTGGTTCTCAGGCCTGTCCTCTTCATGGCCCTCGAGAAAATCAAAGAGCCGCCGCCTAGAGGAGCCTTGTCCCAAGACAACTCTCCAGCTGCAGCGGGAGGGCCTTTCGCAATCTCCACCGCTGGTGCAAGGTATACGAACAGAGGTCTTGTAGATCCGTCCGACAGCAATAACCCAAGGTCCGAACTCATAGACCTCTCACACCAGTGTGTCGAAGCGGCTATCCAGAGTACTATAGCCTTCGACCGCGTGGGAGCAGCTCCGGATAGTCCCTACCACGACTATGTGAGCACTCGCAAAGGGAGGCTAATTGTGACGAATATACTTGGCACATTACATGCGTAAGTGGCATTAACAAGCCAATCTGCTCAGTTGACATACTAACATCTACTGCAGGCAATTTGGAAACATAATCGTACTGGCAGCAGTATGGAACTCTCCACTACGAGAATGGCTAAGTTACAAGAGAGTGTCATCCCTCAACGAACAGAGCCTGCGTCAACTGTTCCGTCGCACCATGGCTATTCTCGACGAGATGGAAGCCAACTCCCCAATTCTGAGGATCGATACCGAGATCCTCCATCACATTTACAAAGAACTTGATCTGAAGCCACTGGCGTGAAACTCAAGTCTAAATCGCTGTCATCGCTTATGTGCTGCTGCGTGGGCACGGGGTCACAAACCTAATACGTACGCATTCTATCGTTTCTTTCCCTTCACATCAGCATTGTTGACAACCATTCCTTTCTGGATTCCCGGACATCCCGCCTCCCATGTTTGCTTCTTATTAAAATACGTAGTTTCACAAGGTTACACTAACACTGGAAAGAGTACATATGTAACATTATCAACGTCAAAGTATTTAGCATCAGTGAAAGTCGAATTGGCCATTACAAGACAATGAGGATGGCTGGCAGTATTGACACAGATGGCTTGTCACTACAACAGCCAAAGACGCGCAACTAAGGTAAATCTCGGATTTGGTATCACTAAACCTTTCGGTTCTGGCCTCTAGATACATACGTGAATATGTTTCCTTGACGCTTCGATGATCTGCGCATGCCCATTCATACTACGAAGAAAAAGAAAACAAATATGTAACTAACTTTCTGGCTTGGATTTATGATTGTGCATGCTCGAACGCTCGAGGTTTGTTTGCAGGCTAACTAATCTTATGTCTCTGCTATGCGCGCCAGCAACGGTTGCTCCGAGAAAATCTCGTTTGTCCCCATATCGAACTTTCACTTTCCTCGATTTTTTTCATTACTGTGAGCAGCCGGCCGCCCTTCCGTAGTTGCTCTGTGTCGAGGTCACCGATATCACCATTCGTCGCAACCGCGCAATGCCACAAATTGGGCTGCATTAACCCGCAGACGTTCTACTTTGTTGGCTTCTGATTCCCAAGCAATGACGCGTGTGCAGACTATTATTGGGCGATTGCCGACTTCCTCCCCAAGACAGACATGCTACTGCCACGTGTGTTCATCAGCGACTAAGAAGCATTGGAAGCGTCAGCTCGCTCGCTCCTTCCTAGGATACCTCAGCTTTGTGCGTGTGGCCCATCAACAAGTGTCCAGGCGAAAGCTCAACAGACCTGGCGAAACGCTGATGATGCGACAAAAGAGGAAAAGCAGAAGATCGCCAAACAACGGGCTTTTTTCATGAAGCGCTGGACTCAGGTATGCTGGTTCCAACTACGAGTTGTGCTTCAACAGCAGCTTTGCCTCCGAATCAGACTGTGCTTTGAGCTGACTGGAGCAGCTTCCCTATGCAAAAAGACCCCAGGAGTTAGAGTCTCTAGTCAACATTGAAAGTCGACGGGGGTAACGTGTTTTAGATCAGCGCAACGACATGACGGCAGCAGCCAATTTTCGTGTAGAGACAGAGCAGAAAGACGACCCGGCAGAGTTGGTCGAAGCACAGAACATGGCTCTCGCTGCCCAGGGGCTTTTCCAAGATTGGACTCCCATCATGGCCTAGAATTAGCATTTTGGAGATATGGAAGCTTTCTATGCTGAGGGATTTGTACAAACCGCTGCCCGACATGCTCTTGCTAATTCTCAAGACGCGCCTATGCCACGACCTAAGCGTGCGGTAGCAGTGGCGGCTCCGGAGGCCTGGAAAGGTCTTTTTCCACGAAAGAGACGACGGAGTGAGTAGATATAAATAGGGCAATCCAACTGCAGCCTTATTCTAGACTTCAGCAAGTGGCTGTAAATTAACTACTGTAATTCACCTGGAGGTAGTGGGAATATGGCTAGCGCGGAGGTCAAATTTCAAAGGGGGACAGAGTATAACAAAACAATGTGCCCAGGCATGCTGATGGCTAGGTCGATTCAATAGCACCAAGAACCCATAGCTCGCAGGTACATGAGACTGATCGTGAAGCTAACACTACTGTCAGGTATGGTTCTATCCTGTGTGCTGCTGATACCATTCTATGTCCCAACGGCCGGTTCATTCGCACCGCTGAGCGAGAATCTCAGCATATGATGTACAACTTTACTGATTTATACGAATTGGTCGCTGGTTTGTTTGCTCGAAAGCTGTCGCACACGCTGATTCCATAATAACTGCTGTACCGTACGCAAGCAAACATAAACACGCTCGAATATCTTTCCATTCCATCGACCCTGATACAGTCCGTTTGCTGCAGCTCGCTCATATAATTGGGCGCATTCTCTGTATCAAAAACATTGTTCTTCAAACAGCATGTGTCAATTATCAAAATCCAATGCTCTTATCTCACGGATTTGAAACAGAAACATAATGAACTGTACGGAGATCGAAACAAAGAATGGTAATTGAAATATCTAGCATCCACTTCCACAATAGGCCGCTCATCGAAGAAATTCTTTCAATGTTCCGTGCGTTGTAACTTGATGAAATGGAAGTTCTGGCTTCTCTTCTACAAGAGCTGTTACTGTGATGAGATGTTTGCTTTGGTCGGTGTGTTTGCCTTCGGCCCAAAACAATGTATTGGAAGTTTCAATGTCTTTGCGTTTCTCATATGGAGCAACCATTTGGACGTAGGTCCGTCCTTCACTGTCGAACTGCCAATCAGAGATCGTTGGGATGAGAATGTTGGTTTTATCTCTGAGAAAGAAGTCGAGGGTACTCATTTGGAACGTTACGGCGGGGTCATCGTACTTCTGTGGTAAATCGGCTTGCTTGAAGACGAGGTAATGAACGCCGTTTTTGATCGTCTTGAGGATTCTATTAGGAGGATTCATTGCATGTTATAGTTTTTCTGCTTGAAAATGACGTGCTTGAAAATAATGTGCTTGAAGAATGATGTAGAAGACAGAAGAAGGAGACAAAATGGACTTTATATAGGCTAAGCATCCACCCCCGCAAGGCAAGAGAGGATCTTTGTATTCCCTTGTCGGCAGGGCCTTCTTTCTCATCACATCATTCTGCAATAGTAGGCAATCTAAGCACTATAAAAAACATAATATCATTGTTCCCGGTCAGCTAAGAAGTACCAACCAATGTCTCTTCTCGCTAACGTCGCGCTGATCAGTGCTAGCTGTGATAGGTAAGTCCCGTACTGCGGGAACTTCTTCACCCGTGTTAATGTCAAGATGCAGAAGAGAGGTAAGCGTGCCAGATCGCATGTCTGGAAATTGCGGGTCAGCCTTCCTCTTCGTTGCGCCGCATCCAATCCTCTCATCCATCTAAGCGAACGGCTGCAGAGCACTAGCATGCGCAAACGTTGCCTTTTCACATCCATGTAGTACTAGCACCCATGCTAATGGGACAAACACGTTCTTCGACTTGAAGTCTGGCGTTGCCCGTCCTCGCCAGCCACTAAAAGTGCTCACACTCTTCACCGCTTCCCTGAGCCTCTACAACGGCGTACGCGTAGAGGTTCCGCGACCAATAGAATTTTTCCATCTTGCTAAGCGAGCCCATATTTAGGAGTTGAATGGCCCAGGTAAATAGCTAGGTGAACCGGGGCGGGAACAGATGCACCTTAATGAGCTAGGAAAAGACTAGGCGGTATAGCCATTTCAACAGAGAACAACCCGGATCGACCACAATGCCTGTCGCAGCCGGCTCGGCGGTTTGCATTGAAGCTGCTATTCCAAAAACTCAACATGTACAGATCAACAAAAGATTTTATGTGATTCCGAGGGCTGACAGATATAAGTTTCTCTATATCCAAGTAGTTCAGCGTCCATTGACTGCAAATATCTTGCAACCTGTTAAAGTACATTCATATAAATTTCGGGGAGTGGGTTTAGATTTTGAAGAATTGCACAATTTAGAGTTGTTTTCATAAATGGTTTTGGTATCTGGAAATGATTGCCAAGGCAATTGCTTGTAGCCACTTCTGACTTGAGTTGAAGAGACTTGTAGACAACCTGAATGGAACGCCAATTTGGCACCCTGAACAACCTAACGACGTCCTTGGCCATCGAGACCCACCCACCTCGTGTTAGACAGCATGGGGCAGGCGCCAAAGATGTCGAGTTCTGGCTTGACGGTGAAGCCGGCTCCTCTGGTGCACTCAAGGTGGAAGCTAAGGGAGGCGCGAAGGGGAAGGGGAAGGGGAAGGGGAAGGGCAAGGGCAAGGGCAAGGCTCGGTCGGAGAGCTCAGCAGCTTCTGGCTCTGGGAAGTACATCAGTGTGTTTGACTTTTTCAGAACAAGTACGTTAATGTCCCTCCCTCAATGTAACTGACTGCAACGCAGCATATAATCGAGTCCTGCAACATCCCGAACTTCCGTTGATCAACTGCGGCAACCGTGAGAATCCGATGTATCTCCCAGCAGAAGTCTGCATTGTCTTCCCGGGTCAGCCCGCCAAGTCGAAGCTGGACGGCTCCCAAACGCAGCAGATGATTCGCCACGCTGTTCGAAAGCCATGGGAGAATGCGGCCTCGATTGTTGGGGAGGGCATACAGACTGTTGGTCTCGATGAGAACTCCAATGTGCTTTTGGTACGTCTCCGCCCTTGCATCCAAATATGGTATGTTAACTTCGCCCAGCGTTCTTTTGGCCTTAAAATTACTCCAGGACTCATCAAAGTCCCCGGTCGCATCCTCGCCGGCCCGAAAGTCATCTACAAGGGCAACAAGACCGCCGACCCACGCTTCGGTAGTTGGAATATGATCAATATCAAATTCAACACGGCCGGCTCGCTTTCCAGGTGGTCATACTTGATGATATCACTCCCCCGGGCACGCGACTCCTTTGACCAGCAAAGCCTAGGGGCCGTAATGAATGAGTTCCGTCAGGCCTTGGGGAAAATCGGCGTTAACACCGCTCCACCGTTACCCGGTCAACGCCTCCAGCTTCAGCATTCAGATGACCCCGCAATCGGCTCAACCTTACAGCGCGCCGCTGGAGCTTTGGATCCCCTTTTTATCATACTGCCGGAGACCAACATACCACTATACAAGCGCATCAAGACGCTCGCCGACAAGGACTATGGCATCCACACGATCTGCTCTGTGGGCCCCAAACTAGCCAAAGACCGCGGCCGCGACCAATATATGGCCAATGTCGCTTTGAAGTTCAACCTTAAGCTCGGTGGCATCAATCAGATCGTGGAGAACAAGAACCTCGGCATTGTCGACCAGAACAAGACAATGGTTGTTGGCATCGACGTCACACACCCCTCACCTGGCTCCTCCTCTAACGCGCCTTCTGTCTCCGCAATGGTGGCTTCTATCGACAAGTTCCTAGGTCAATGGCCCGCAACCTTGCGCATCCAACGCGCGAGGCAGGAGAACGTGGACGACCTCGCCGAGATGCTGAAGTCTCACCTTAATCTCTGGAAGACCAAAGGCAAACACACCACTTTCCCCGAAAACATTCTCATCTACCGTGACGGAGTCTCTAAAAGCCAGTACGACATGGTCCTCTCGCAAGAGCTTCCCCAACTCCGCCGCGCATGCGAACAAGTGTACCCAGCAGCCGACACCAAAAAGCGCTTTCCACTCTTTACCATCATAATCTGCGGCAAGCGGCACAAGACGAGATTTTATCCCACCACTGAGCAAGGCTGCGATAGGTCCGGTAACACCAAACCCGGCACCGTTGTCGACCGTAGGGTGACTGAAGCGCGGAACTGGGATTTCTTCCTGCAGGCGCACGCCGCACTTCAGGGAACTGCACGCCCATGTCACTATTACATCGTGCATGACGAGATTTTCCGTCAGATCTATGCCAAAGTGATTCCGCCCTCATTCCACAACGTCGCTGATGTTATTAAAGATCTCACGCATAACATATGCTACTTGTTCGGCCGCGCGACCAAGGCTGTTAGTCTGTGCCCGCCGGCGTACTACGCTGATCTCGCGTGTGAGCGTGCACGATGCTACTTGGCGAGTTTGTTCGACACGCCGTCACCGAGTGCTGCCCCGTCCATGACTGGAACGTCCACGGCTGGAGGATACGATGTTCTATATCTAGAGTTGGATATCGTTAAAGCGCTTATCGCGAGTGTACCCTTACGGAAGGGCAATGATGAATTTTGAATTATAACAGCTAGTATATTACCCCTGGGCAATTTTTAATCGAGCAGACACGCCAACCTCGTATTCACCAGAATTATTGGATCCTTCTCAAATGAGCAAAGGCCTCCCGATGGAAAAATTTTCCGAAGAACACTCAACGTCGACTAACTTAATCCGAACGCTTGGTAAGACGTGGTGGGTGATCTCGCATTAATCCGGATCGGTGGTTCGCTTCCGCTGGAAATACTAATCTGCGCTCTTAGGTTGGTAAATGGGCAGGTTATACCCAGGCGGAGGTAGGGGTTGGGTAGGGTCACAAGAGCCCCGGTATAGGTTAAGTAGGGGTAGCTATAGCGTGGGTATTAGTTGGGTTTGGTTGTCAGATTGCAGAGTGATGATTAAGTGAGACAATCTGTAATTAATTGTCATCGTTGTTGTTGTCTTCTTATTCTGCACATGTCCTCTTTTTATGTGTCTGTCTGTTAAGTAGGGTAACCGAGTTCCTGCTACCATACCTACCATGACTCGACACAGCTTATTCGAGCAATGGTACGGAAGACAAACAGGGAGCTACATCTGATAGCAGTAGTAGTTAGGGGATAAGGAAAACCTCTAGTATACAATCTAAGTAGTATAATATAGATACCTAGATAAAGGTAGAGTTGTTACTGCTTTAAAGTCCAAGTACCTTCGGTTTTTCTCGTCACTGTAACAACGCAAGCACTACCTACCTCCGGTACGGCTCAGAAGCGCAATCTGAACCTCAAGGCAATAAAAATTATACACATGCTTTTTCCAGGAGGTCCCAGACCTGAAACGGACAGGTTGGAACGGGGTACCTTTCCCGCTTCCGCGCATGCCAAATGAAAAAGGAATATAATTTCTAAGTTGATACAGGGTATATTCCGAGCTGTAGCCGAAATATTCCTGACGGGCTTCGTGAATTGGACTTTCTGTGAAGTGAGCGTCTTCACATGAAGGCAGGACGGGCGGACAGGGTTAAGAAATTTCAAGAAAGAAAGAAAAACCTGTTTTAAGAGCCTATACTATAGAGAACGATCTTATGAACCCAACGTCGTTTTTCAATTTTCTATCAAGGCTGTGGCCGTGGAGATATTCGCGTTGAAAGGCAGCGTGGTTGTGAGTGAGGTCCCGATTCGGTAAGGCGCAAAGTGAAGGCGCTAAGCTCAAAAGAATTATACTCCTGAATGCGCTAAGCGGAGTTCAAGAGGTTACGACCCGGGTGTCTCCGAGATACGCAACTTCACCCCAGCCCGTACCCCAACGCACAGCAGAGGGTAAGTGGGGGGACGGGGTATCTTTTCTTATGTTAAAGTAGGCAAGAAGTGTGAGGGCTTGCTCATAAGATGTAAGTGAGCTCAACGAGCAGTTACCGCGTCCAGGAAGATAGCAACGCGAGGGAGGCGTGCGGTCACGTGAGTAGCTAACCACAAATACCAAACGACATCGACTCGATGTCATTTATTTACTAAGAGATAGAGTGCCAGCGTGAATGGGTCCATTTTCGGCCCATCCGACACAGTTGCGGCACACCGGTACACCGGCACCTCCGCCGGTCCGGTCTCTGGTACCTTTGCAACGTGCGCTGGGCGTATCGTCTCATCTCGTGTGGTAGATTTGACGGTTGACCGTGTTACCGTACGTACTTGACGTTTGCAAGCTAGTGTCCATCTAAGCGCGCTTCGGGTTAGAATAACGAGCGGGCATGGCAGGGCAGGGCATGGAATCGAAGCCCTTTGGTAGGGCAGATGAAGAACGCAAGGACAGTACACAGTTAAGCGCAGAATCCATCCAACCCACCTGAACCTGGCCCGATCTGGCCTCGCACTAGGGGCGGTGGGCGGCAGGGCAGCTTGAGGCCTTTGCCTCACTCTCCCTCACTCTCCCGTTTCAACGCCACCCACTGCCGTCGCTCGCCCTGCGTAGCCAATCCCATGGTGCCATCACGCCTAATGCGCCCCCATCCCAATCCGCAACGGCTTTCAACGCACGCACGCATGCATGCTTGCTTGACCAGGTCATGTGCATCATCATCACTGCCTACATAGACTACCTACACATATACCATTCCACGCGCACTGCACCAACGCCAGTCTGCACCCCAGCATCCGAAGCCTCTGAATCCGCTAGATCCCGCTCCCCAATAATCAGTTCCACCACCTCATCTAACATACCCTTCAACATCTTCAACTGTCCCATATAAGGTGTCAACACTGCAATTTCGCCAGGCTTATACTTCCCCTGTCTACAGAGATGTCTCACCAAGGCCGTCACCATTTTTGCCTCCCCAATATTCGTCTTACTTTGCATTGGCTCTTCAGGATCACCAACATCTTCCATGTTGCGGTGGTCAAGCCAGAATAACCTGCGTTTCATACCGGGAATTTCAGAGTAGGAGGTTGTGTCAGGGATGAGTCGCTGTTGTGCAATCAAGTGCCATGTAGAGGATGCGTTTCCCGCTAACTGATTTGTTCCAGTTTTTGGAAATCTCTTGTATCTTCTCGCCAACGCTGACAGTTACGCGGCAGTTCCATGTATATCTGTATATCATAAGCGTGCCATTGCAGATGCATCTTGTTGTCCAATCGCACATGACATAAGTCGCACCCTACCTTCTCACCCTCCTTGATCCTTGATAAATGCCTCAGCTTGAAATGCTTCTCAAGTCTATTAACTAGAGTGCGAAACGAGTGTATGCGATTTTCGATAGGCGACTTCTCGTTCCCCAAGCACACAAAATGAACACTCTTTTCTCTATTTTCTTGACGCTTTATTTCCGTATTTCACTCCCTTGCATCTTTTCCACCTACCTTCCTGACATTATCCATAAACAAATTCCAGATAACTTGCATTTCTGCCTGTTCATCTTTACAACCACTTAGCATCCCCCCTAGAGCGGCAAGTCCTGTAACACCTGCCCCTACTCCCTGCATAGCCACAATTGTTCCCGCCGCTGAACCTCCCATTGCCGCGCTTTGACACCATGCAAAGACACTCCCAGCCTGCACAACTCCAATGCTTGATTGCCAAGCGGCAGCTGCCGTGCCGGCTGTAGGACCCAATGCTGAGAAGCCGGCAATACCAAGAGCTGGGTTAACGAGGGAGGCTAGACCGAAAAGTCCCAGACCAACTGCAGTCATTCTGGTACTGGTGGGGTCTCCGCGTATATGCTCGCTAATCTGGCTAGGCATGCAAGTCTGGTTGGCGGGTGATACTGGAATATTATATATTAGTGAGCATAATTCCAGTATTGCGGTGAAGGATGATCATAGGCCATATAACGTAGTCGGCGGGATGCAGAATGCTGTGGTTTGATCGTCTGAAAAGAACTTACTTCCATCCTCGATGAGACGCTTCCCCCATGCGACGGCGTCCAACCCAGTTGCGTTTGCTTCCGCAAACACAACACGGCAGACAGGTGACATAATGTAAAGAACGTGGTGGCTTCTTCACAAATCTCATGCGTGATGTGATGGTTATGGCCTTGCGGCTGGTAGGATTTATGCTATATGATAACTATAAATCAATTACTACATAATGATGTTGCCGGTGCGGGGTCGTTTTGCACCAGCTGGGATTGGTAATCGCTCTGTGCCTCCCACCTTTTGGTCAAAGCAGTCCCCAAATGAAAAAAAAAATCACGAAACCCCCCCTCATACAATCATCATATTGTCGTTTACAGAGAGTGGCTGTTCAACTTGGCCATACCTGCGGTCAACCAACTCAACTCTCCGAGAACCCCACTTCGTAGCAACAATTGAGATCAAAATATGGATACAATAAGGTGTAACGGCGAGAGAGATCAAGTTGTAGACATCTCCCCGTATGGAGACGTTATCCTGATAGTCGGAGCAGAAAACGTACGATTGAGAGTCCACTCCCAGTGCCTCCAGTCGGCGTCGAAAACCTTTAGCGCCATGTTCGGGCCGCGCTGGAGTGAGGGTCAAAGGCTTTCGAAAGAGTCGCCAACAGAAGTTACACTACCAGAGGACGATGCGGATGCGATGCGGACGATCTGTTACATTGTCCACCACCGTAATGACCTGGTATCACAGTACCTAACGGCCAAAGATGTCCTTCAGATCGCCATAGAGGTCGATAAATACGATCTTAAAATTGCCCTCAAGTATGCCAGCGTAGAGTGGCTAAAGCCTCGGGTCAATGGGAAAAGAGAGGAAATGGGGCATCTTCTGGTCGCAGCCTTCCTATTCGACAACGCAGATGCATTCATGGCACATACCATAACGCTGATCCTTCATTACAACGGGTCTTACTTAGA
The DNA here is from genome assembly GCA_003073855.1 of Periconia macrospinosa. NCBI lineage: Eukaryota > Fungi > Ascomycota > Dothideomycetes > Pleosporales > Periconiaceae > Periconia > Periconia macrospinosa. The sequence goes on from KZ805774.1 coordinate 15,098, forward strand.
GTTCTTGGGCGATGATTTTACCAGTCAAATAATACCATCAAGAGTATTCAGTATGCAATAGCCTCGATAAGTTCAGTCCTTTAGACACTAACTCTCCTAATTAGGTCTATTAGAAGAACGAAGAACGAGATTTCGAGCGGAACTTTGCGATTTATTAATTAGGGGAAAGAAGGGCGGCTGTCATTGTGGTTGGGGTAAAAGCCGTAGCGGTGTGTATGGACGACTTCTAAATCAATACATGCCAACGAAGACCCTTGACACGCCCATGGCGGATATCATCACAAAAATGGAACAAGTGTCCACCGAGGATATGGGAAGGAAATACTGTGGTGGCTAATCTCACAATCCTTTACCCAACAGGAAAACGCTTCTCGGAATGCTAGACGCTATGAAAAAGAGGGCTGGTATTTGTATCGACTGTGCACTAAGTATCGGCGCCACAGAAATGTAAAATGATAGCGTGCCAGAGAGTCATACAAGGAGAGGATATATGCTGCTGATCTTCTCAATCTGGTCCTTCGTCTTACCGAAAACCATCTGAAAGTTTTCCATAGCAATTCTGTACCTGAAATAGTCCACTGCTGTTTCCCCCTTAATTGTTCCATCTCCGGCGTCCGTACCGGATCTGATATCGAACCCTGTCACGTCTGCCGTCTCCTCACGATAGTCTCCCGCACCGCTGTCATACTCCAAAGAGGTCTTGAATGTTTTGCGGAAACTCTAGTTCTCTAAGGAGGTGTCCCATTATGTTCTCTTGCTTTCGCACGGTGTCGTAGTCGGTAAGTCAAAAACGTTCTACCGCCGAAAAGCGATGTTTTCTAAACTACACACGTGACCAACATTTTCTAACTCACATGATTAGCCTCATCTACTCGTGGGTCATGGTCGACCAAGATCTTTCACTGTTCCATGACTCTGCTCCGCTGTTTTTAGCTTTTATGTTATATAGCTTATAAATATACTATAGCTACTTTTAGGCTATAATTTATTAGAGTTAATACTATATTTTAAATACTTTACTTAAAAATTTTTTTAAATAAGTATTAGTTTACCTACTTTTATAGTGCGCTTATAGTACGCGTACTATAGTTTTTTTACGTTTTTAT
>KZ805775.1:7399-18358 GCA_003073855.1 Periconia macrospinosa
TTTATATAAAGGGGTGGGCAAGTGGGACTGTCGTTTGTGGGTACCTGGAGCAGAGGCCATAGAAGCTTTAAGGACCAATCAGCGTACGCAAAAGTTTGAGCCGTCTAATCACGATTAATTCGATACGCTTCTATAGCTATAGCATCAACGACAGTCCCACTTGCACCCCCCTTGTATATCCACCCTCCCTAATCTAATATCAAACCCCATCGTCTTCCCTAATACTACAAAGTATAACGGCCGATACTCTAAGGGTAGCCATACTAGGCTCTCTAAATCGTATTTTATCTATATACCATATGAGCTCAAAGTCCTACGGACGATGCTAGGACTTTAGTTACCACAGCTCGCATCACGTGGCATTCACGTTTACACTGCCTTATCACCCCTAATAGGGTTGGGCCCATTCGTTGAATAGCAGTCGGCAGTAGATGCGATTAAGCCTCTTTCGCTACCCTCTCGGCTGGCGTTATAGTTCTCTGCATTCACCTGTACGGCGTGGCACACTTGTATCTCCGCCTTTTGTTTATTCTTCCGGAGTGGCTTCATATTATGGCTTTCAGAATGGCTGTGCGGTCCGTAGCCATCCGAGCGGTTCGCCGATGAAAGAAATCTTGGGAATGTGTTGCGCACGAGAGGTTTCAGGGTCGTGATTGAGGAGCAGGCAATAGCGACGTTGATTTCTATTCCGGACCAGATGGCGCATTCGACACCGTTAACTACATTCACTCGTTAGCTGCATATTCCTAGTTCTTTGCGACTCGTATCTTGGTATGGGCACACTTACGGGTCTTGTCGCGTGAAACTATAAGGGTGTGGAGAGCCTTGAGACGGATAATCGAAGTTACACAAACACTGCGACCTTATTAGCTTGCTCTTAAACAGTTCGCAACGTTCTGTGATGTACGTACAAACCACCGAACCCAAGCACTACCCCAAGGGCGATTTTCTTCTTCTTCGACATGTTAAGGGATTTGATTAAGGGTATCGGCATGGCAAAAATGAGAATGTCAGTCGCTATGTTGAGAGCTGCATTCGAAAACGTGAGAGCCAGTCTGTTCATGCAGCTGCCTTCTCCAACGCCCCAGAAGTACTGGACCGGTATACACGCAAAGATGGAGCCGAACACTGTCCAACAGCCGTAGACAGCTAGGACCCCGAGTACAATCTTGCATGCTCTCTGAAACATCACTTCTTTGAAGATTCGCATATACTGACAGATGATCGAGAGCTTAACAAAGAGCAGAGCGAGATTGTAGACCGGAGTGGTTGCCCACAAAGCCTTCCGGAAGTTCAACCGGTTATTAGTCTTTATGGTATTGAATGGGGTTCCCAAGCCATACTTGATTTCTATACACACTTGATGAGTACTGTCCGGAAAGGGTGCCCAAGTTCACTTTGACCTTTCGAATATACTTACGGAAAATCACTACCACCAAATAGCCAAAGGATGCGGCCATGGAGACGCTGATGAGGTAGTCCTCGACGCCGGCATGCTTGAGGATTCCGAAGCGAGTGTACAGGCGGGCCACAACCGTAAAAAAAGCGAGGCTGGTAAAGAGGATGCTTGTTACGAATAGACTAATAACGTCTTGAGGTACCATCGTGGCGACAGTGAAATGCCTGCGCTGTCCAGGCAGAAAGCATCTTAAGACATCGTTGGGGGACCAGGTCCCATATACTCGGCACCCCTACTGCCTCCCCCTGGGGCTATGCAAGGCCGATAGAATCAACGGCTTGTCAAACTTAATTATGAGGCTGCGAAGAGAGTTCACTGGTCGTCGGAAAATGCCGTTTTGACATGTTTTTTTGTCTTTATCTGAGAGCTCTGCCACACGGAACTACTCCCAATGGGCGCAATATTTTGATTGGGAAAATTGGAGTCGGCTAACTCCGCCTGTTGGTGTGATCTAGATGCTTTCGCGTTGGTCACGTTGGGACTCGCCATGACTCCGATGGCACAGCAAGCACTTTCAAGGTGACTAGTGCGATCGGGCAAGCATTGGCGTTCCTAAGGTGCGAAGGGAATCTCCAAATCTGCTGTGAGGAACCGCAAAGGCATAATAGAACTCTGAATTCTTAGTAAGATTATGTAGGGTAGATCTAGTTCTTCGCAGGCTGTCTACAGAGTTTTGTGTGGTTACGCCATAGCTGATAAACGAATTATGTTGTGGACTTTGCGTTCTTCGTCAGGGCGCTGGACCCCTTGCGCTAAGTCGGATTTGCGGGGCCTCTGTAAGACGACATGCAGGGCATCTGGGGAAGGTGGGGAGCGCGCGATGAAGCAATGCGCACGTTAGGCCAGGACGTTGCCGGGTTCATCCATGAGCGGTTAGGCAGAGAGCTGCCTGCGGAACATAATTAGCAAATGCAGTCGCTGATCATGTAACTTCTCAAGCCTGCAATTTTCTAGAACAATTCCATCCTGTTCCTATCACTTTTCACATGCACCTGCAATCCAAGAAAACATTGCAATTTGGACCCTTTTCCGCATATGGTAGGTTTACAGGTTCATCGACGATCCTGGTATGGGCTTTCGGATCGGATCCGATTGGCTGATTCTGGGTGCTAGTTTGAGTGAATGCTTTGACACAGTTGAGGCATTTGTTAGAAGGCCTGGACAGCGGCGAGTGGGCGTGCAGAGGCCCCTATCTGTGTCGCATCCCCCACTTGAACCCAATTACGTTCCTGCCAAGGCTTCTCAGGATCCCACAACCGAATTCAGTTGACGTTTGCAGAGCTCTTCTTGGAGCATAGGCGAATTGCTATCTGGTCAGTTTCTTCTGTTTGTTCCCCTGTCTTCTGAGTGTGGCTGATCCAAAACTCTGCTGAGTAACGTGCGAGCCTGAATGTGCTAAGACACTCTAGGTCTAGCTCTAGTTGTTGGAACTGCAGAAGGTAGCCAAGACAGCTTCTTGCTATAGCATCATGGCAGGCGTTATCTCGCATGCCGTACTTTGCTGCTTTTCCCGTCCAGATTCTGTCTGATACGAGGTACTCCTTGACTGAGTAATGCGCCAACGCGACAATCCGACTCGGTGAATCTTCCCACTTATTATCGTTATCAACAGTAATAATGACAACACTAGAGCAGATATTCAACGCGTCTAATGGTTCTGATAGAATTTCATTGTGGTCGAATGCAGGGTCACGCTTGACGTCGATAGCGACAACTTCAGCGACCTCGTCTATCGAGAGCGGTCGAGCGGAGAATGTCAGCCACTGTAGAATGCGGAGAGCGTATTGAGAGTATTCTTCGCTGATAGCAGACCAAACCGCCTGGTAGCGGCCCCAGCGGAAGTGGGGTGGAATGCGCAGCGAGGACAAGCTTGTGGCGCGACCTGTTTCGGCACTAGCTCGGAGCAAGCCCTTCGTCAGCGGTTCACCATGGTATAGCGTTTTTAGCATTGCTTGCGCGGGTTGTATGGTTTACGTCGGCAAGGGTTTGCTTGCAAGCTCTGGGGTGCCCGCAAGGGCGTGTTCGGTACTTCATTCCCCGCAACGCGACATCGATCCGGCCCGAATCCGTGCTTCTCTCATAGGGGGTGGCAGCCTAGGGTCGCGACTTAGTGGAAAAGCGAGTGGGATCCAGGATGGAGTTGGCAGTGGTTGCTGATCCATGTGTTTTTCATTGATCGTGCACTTGGAGTGTCGCTCGAGGAAGAACCAAGTGTTGAAGGGGTGCGATTCTATTCTAATGGTTGTTGTGAGTGGCATGGTAGGTTCCGGATAATGACATGTGGACATCGAAGTCGCGCGACAAGGCCACGGTGTTGCCAGGGATTACAAGCTACCGCATTCTCCCTCGTTTCGCGTCAATAGAGCTATGCTACACACCCTTAATCTTTGTGACGACCTCTACTTCTCGTCATAATCTCACACCACCTCAAGTGAGGTATTATTGTCCTGTGATCCTGATCCAGACCCACCCCGCGTTGGCGAATCTCGACTCTCCGTCCCTTCAAGTTCAATCCAAGGCAGGTTGTCATTCTTCGTCGCCAACGGGCGAGACAATACGGCGAAATTCCCCTTTAAGCCGCGCGGGTGATCGTTACCGTCCGTAAGCGTAGCTCCCATCTCCGGACAAATACGGCCACGGCTGATATTCAACTCAGTCGTCCTGCCCAACAGCCCAAGTCTCTTCAGCGCGGCCTCAGATACACTCTTCAATGATGGTGCGCATGCAGCAATAATTCCCCAATATACCTCTAGTGCCGACCACATATAGATGCGGGCTCCTGTGTACGCAAAATCAACCCGTTTGTTCCCGTGACTTGCCCATTGGAGAAGTTTGGGTATAATCGTAGCGGCGCATAGAAGACCAAGGCCCATAAGCAGACAGATGACCAGTTTTTCTCGCCTTGGACATTGGATATTTCGGATAAAGAACGCGGGAAGTAAGGCAAGGATCGCATCGCTAATTAAGAAAAGGACTTCAATGGCACCATGTTAGCAGATGGAAACGAAGCTGTAGATCAGTATGATAAGGGAGAAGTAACCAACCTGACATTGTTGTTCCCCAAATCCTTTGGAATTTAGGCGATTGGCATTTCCAACGAGGGAACGAGAAATCCCAAATGGCGTGGACCGGACGGCATTTTGTGAAGGCTACCACGAAACATGCAACGGCGAGTGATGCCACGAATATCATTAATGCAGTAAGGCCTCGCTTCCAGGATCTCGACCATTCACGGATGCGTAGAAGCAAAAGCGCGATGGATATCTTAATGCTCGTGACAGCCCAGACATATAATTGAGTTTCGAAGAGCGTGATACAGGCAATCTTGTTAAGTTCCCAAGCCAGAAGGGTATTCGAATGGTTTCCAAGCCCGTGGGCAATGGAGATCATGCCAGTAATGTATATACCAGCCCCGCAAATCTAGGCAAATGTTAATGCATGTACCATTGCGTAGAAAAACGTAGTCCTTACCATTGCTGCCAGTATGAATCCGTCGTCCCAGCTGAAAGAGAAGTATCGAAGCCGAACATATATCCTGAAGGTGCAGAGGCTAAGGGCGATAATGAAGAAGATGGTAGTAGAGACGATGACTCGGGTAGGGATAAGCTGGTGAGTATAACGAGGCGACAGGATTTTGCCCTCCGTCGTGGCGAGTCCATATGATAGCGCAAGCATATCGGCAGAGATCGTTATCTTCCGGACAGGACAATTTCGAAAATCGCAAAAGAGAGGCAAATGTAAACATAAGTCAACTATATCGTGCTGAGAGCAAAGTCAAATCCGTTGTTGTTCTTATATCCAAGTGCTGTCGGATACTGAGTCAATATTCCACAAGGAGGGCGGCACAGAAATGTATACAAAAGCAATGTTGTCATCCATGTCAGTCGCGGTAAAAGCCGTGTACACCGATAACCATGTGTAGATGGTGTAATTATGTGGCATGCCTGTTAAAACGCCATGGACGCCTCACGTCTCTTGGCCCATGGCAGCCCATCTTCAAAGCGAGCAGCATGCCTAGATATTGTCGGACGTATCTCCTGATCGAACCCTTCCAATTCGGAAAGTTCCCCTATTAAGATGCTGTGATTGACGGTGCATGTGAAAAGGAATAAGAATGTGTGGGGGAACTTGCGGGCCTGGCGCCTGAGTAGTTACAATTTGCGGGGAACGGGGAACGGTGACCCAGTACCAGAGCACCGGACGCGTTGCGCCACAGAACCTCTAGCGTCAGGGCTTCGGGAGAAATCCCGCATCCCCAGGAATGGCTCGTGAAGATTCCCGTCCAAGCCTAGCCCCAATGCAAAGCATATCATGGCCACACAAAAATTTAGGCCTATCGTGTGCAAATGTCATTTTACGAACACATCCATCACCCCATCCCTATTACAGAGAACAGCAAATCATCACTGGCGAGCTCGGTTAAGACCACATCTATGTATCTGGTAGCATAACCCTTCGACTTTGAGCAGGCGCTACAAGGGAACCTCTCTCAACTCGCCCTGCCCGAACCTTCCATAAGTGGCATCAGAACTCGATGCTACTCACGTTGAGATTTCGCAACTTGTGCGGCTTCCAAGCAGCAGCCTCATAGCTTGTCCAGAGTAGATTCCGTGCCTCCTCATACCAAAACTATGCCACAGGCATGACAACCACAACCCCGCTTTGCGGCTGGTAGCCGCCACCAAGTGTCGCAACAATTCGTGGGGTCCTTTCCCGAATAGATATACAGTTAAAAGCAAAATAACTCGTCCGTAATCGTGAGCACGTGGCTCCCCGGATTTAGATCCTATTTGCTAGTTCTAAAATACTAAGGTAAGCTTGCTTTAGGTTGTAGCTGAGATCGTGTGGCGCCTGGGGAATTCTGAGTGGCGTTAACATTCTATTTACTTAACTGCACCTCCTAACCTAACACTACACTTATCTGCAAAAAGCATTCTCCTTAACACAACCTAGAATTCTCTAGACGCCACCTAACGTTTCAGCTATGCGCGCCAAAATGTCGTGCCTTTTTGCGTCATCCAAGCAGTGCTCGCAGCCCTAAAGTCCTTGTCACTAATTAACAAAAAGCGTTCTGACTCACCAATGGGTTCCGGGTAACGCGCATGTCAAAATGCAATCCTCTCTCTTCTTTGTTCCCATTTGTTAACTAAACTTAATTTAACAGCTAACTAGCCATTGCAGTTTCTCAACGGGTCTCTGCGAGGAAAGTTTCCATTTGGACCGTACCCGTAACCCCGACCCCATGCGCGCTTTAACCTTCTCTGCACCTTCAGAGTCCCCATACTGCAATTCTGCAGGGACACCAAAACGTGGCTAATAGCGTGCTGGTCGTGATTCGGTTCGGCTAGTATAATGGGCCCAGTGCTCCTGCACTGGCTTACCGTTGCCCGTAAACTTGAAGTGTTTGGCCGTCCAAACGGCAGATATTTGAACTGTTAGATATCACGGGGTAAGGATAACTGAAAAATAGTAGTTGTGTTGATTGATTGTCGTGTTCTGTCGTTGATGTCTTTAGACCTAACGATTTTGCTATGTACCCCGGTGGGGAGCCGGTATACGCTTTTAACTAACCATATCATGTGGACGTACTCTAGTAATATACTCTTACTAATAATACGGTAATCTGACATGAACATCAGGAGATTCCGACTCGACGACGGAACATACCATGTGCCGTGTTCTCCGCCACAAAGCCACATAATTTTCTCGGGTGAACGCGAAGCGTACCTGTTCACCATTCGATGGCTTTGGCCACCGAAATCGCCAGATCTACACCCTATTGAGGACCTTCAGCGACGCCAGAAAGCTCTTCTTGTGGACCTCCGATTTAGTACAAAAAGCGCCTTCCAAGCAGCTAAGGATCAGGCGACACACGAGATGAAGCGGATCTGGCAGAGAGGCCCTGGTTTTCAGCTATTGTACAGGAAGTTGGTTCAACTGCGGAATACATGCGTCTCGCGAGGCTCGCTCGCAACATAGGCGGCAGCAATAAGTTCAATGCATGATTAACATCATATACTAGGGACTGGTTCGAGTCAAACGAGCTACTTTTCATCTATATTGGCCCAATATTGGATGAGTTGCCAAGGGTGAATATTCCCTCGATTCCATTGGGCGAGTGCGGGGTGCACTGGATTGACAGGCGGTACTAATGCACGGTGGCGCTTTAGGCCCGGGGCCCTGGGGTCGGGAACAGCCTGGTATAGTTGCAGCTATCTTCCTGCCCAGGGGCGTTGTTGAGCCTTAATAAGCTCCAGAGTCGAGTGGGAAGCACATGCTACGGTGTAGAATACTCCTCAGTTGAACAAACGGCTCTCTTGAGGGAAGAAAATTGCCGAGGTGGGTATGCCAGTCGCCATTATATCCCTCAAACCGTTCGCTGAGCCTTGATGTTGTACACGTAAACATTTGGTCAAAGGGGAAGACTTTTGATAAGACACTTCCGGCAAGAATGAAGAGCGTGATTCCTAGAATTTCGAGGTAGAATATAAGCATGTTGGAACAAACCTTGTGTGCACCGTTGCCAGTTCTCGAACTTTGCTCGCGCTCCTGGAAGAACCTGCGGGGCTGTCACATGGGCAACAGCTGCACTGACATGCACCCATTGTCCCGAATCGTACCACGCAGCTTCTTCCGTTGCTACCAATCATTTGTGCAGCCACGTAAGCCGATCAAAAGGGAATATTCAGATGGTCAAAGCGCTCTCTGTCCCGGCGCAGAGGTTACGTTCGTTTCCATTGCGCTACAGAACTCTCTTTAGTTGACGTGTCGTGCCATCCCTGTTCCTTGCTTCGCTGCCTTCCGTCTTTGGCTGGCACAACTCTTCCAACGTTCTTGATCTTATATTCAGCGCTAGCCGTCCTCTCCGGGATACATGAATCCCCCTTCCCACAATTAGAGGGACCCCTGAAGCATCACTCAAATTCACCACAATCTTTTTTTACCCCAATTGTTCTCCCTCAATAACGGTTGTCGTGACTTCGTAAAGTGTCCTTGCAATTTAAACATACTCCATTGTGGTATACCATGGCCACGGTTCACACGTATCCCAAGGAAAATTATGGTCCTACCGTCCTCGGAGTCACCATCACAGTAACCATCATAGCTTTGATAACGCTGATCGCCCGCCTATACGTGAGGGTGAAGATGATCCGTAATGTCGGCTGGGATGTGAGTATGGTTCCAAGACGTCGATAGAACTCAATAAGCTTACCATACCGCAGGACTATGTCATGATCGCCGCTATGGTTGTGGTCAGTCCATGATGCATGTTTTCTCGCAGTTGTTTTTTAATTCATTTGTAGTGCATTGCTGAACAAGCCGTGATAATACGTGAAGTTCACTTTGGCGCTGGAAAACATATCAATCAGATATCGCCGGAAGGAATTAAAGAAGCGTTCAAGTTGAACTTCGTCACTCAGCCGCTGTATCTGTTTTCGGTTATGTTGGTCAAGGAATCGGTCGGATTCTTCCTTCTGCGAATTGCAATCACTCCCTTTTACCGGCGAACGATCAGTTCTATTATGGGTTGGTGACTCTTTGTTGATTCAATCAGTCTCGTTAACATGTTGTAGTTTTCATAGCCCTGTACACGCTGGCTTCATTTATGGTACGCCAGCAGGTCATATGACAATTATAGCTCTATACTAACGACCTGTGATTAGCCCCTCCTACTACAATGCACGAATCTCGCCCTTCTGTGGGATCGTGAAGCAAAAGGCACATGTTGGGATCCAAAAATAGTGAAGGCTACCGCCTACGCCTTTTCGGGTAAGATGTTTGGGAGCTCCGACAAATTTTCACAAGAGTCTAATCGTTTCTTAGCGCTAAACATTATGACTGATCTTCTATTTGCGGTATTCATACCAGTACGTGATCACACGGTATGTGCTTCCTCCACTAACAAGAGCACAGGTTCCTATGCTGTGGAAGGCGCAAATGAAACGCCGACAAAAGGGTCTTATTCTTGGTATTCTTGGGCTAGGATTATTGTGAGACTAACTCTCGTCCATCCCACATATAGGCATTGACAATGCTAGTGCCACCGCCGCAGCAATCGTTAAGATGACCTACCTCCCATATCTCGGCCAGACGGGCGACTGGTTATGGGACGTGTGTAACCTCTTAATATGGGCAACCGTGGAAACTCGCACTGGTATCATCGCAGGAAATCTGGCATGCTTGAGGCCACTTTTCCGAAGTGTCCTGGGTTCGACATACGGCCGCGGCTCCCGCAACAACACATCGCCTAAATACCTTACACCAGCGTACGGTGCGGGCTCCAGGCACAAATCTGCCCAGAACTATACCTCGCTTGGTTCTATTCGGACGCAAGAAGACGCCTTTCGACCGTATGGTGCTAAAGAAGCGCATATGATGGCTAGGATTGGTGCTAGTAACGAGCAGGATGCTAGTCCAAATGGCATGCGGAATGAGAACTTGGGGAAAGTCAGTGGAGAGAGTACTGTGCGGTTGAAGGATCAGGCAGAGGGACTTGACGAGAGAAGAGGGATCACGATAACGACCGAGACCAATATTTCGGTGTCGGCTGGGGCAGCGGAAAGTGTTGAGGAAATAACAACACCAGAGCGGAACGAGGTGCATATTGTGTAGGATTACCAACGGGTAGCAGTGCTACATGGACCGGAAGCTATGTTTCTATGCTTCGCTGTGAGTTATAAACAGGGATGCCAGTCCCTAGGCCAGCGAGAGATAGGTAGATTGAATTAAGATCCGGGCGGTTCAAGCCCGTTTGCCTCGTACCAGTACGGACTGAGTGTAAACGTACTAAAAAGCGTAGGCCGCCCGTAACAGCGGCTGGATCCCATGTATCTCTGATGCGCTCGAAGTACTCTTGCGCAGTATAGTGCACGAGACGGATAACAGCGCTTTCTCGATCGACAACGGTTCTCTATTGCTTATAAAAACACTTATACATATCTACTTATACTACACCATTACTAGCTTTAGACTATGCTGAATACGGTACGCTTCTACTACAGTACCCAGAGATAATAATAATACATAGACCGGTATCGTCTTAGCCCGACTAGCCGTACTTATTAGCTACTGTAATTAACATTTATTGCAGCAGCTCGGCTATCGCTTCGTGACCGGACCGTGCCGCCCGTTAGTTCGAACTATTACGTGAGCTTGAGGTCAGGCTTTCACATGCTAGGAGAGACGATGGAGTAGCGCTGGGATCTGTTCGTGTTCTGTGAAAGCTCATGACGTAGACTTAGTTGAATGCTATGAGTTGGAGGCACCGGTAAATTCGTAGCTAGGGTGGGATTGCCAAAGCTTTGGAATTGTTGTTGCGCTTGAAATGCACGCAGGTTTCGCATTCTCACTGTGCCCATTTCTTGAGTCGGATATTGAACTGGCAGAAGAAACAAGAGCTTGAGTCTGGCGAGAGATTCATGCTTGAAGCGTAATCGTTAACCGATTCAGAGGCGTCTGGCTTTGACGGACTGTGTGCTTGATTGCTTTCATGAGATAGC
>KZ805776.1:8212-18340 GCA_003073855.1 Periconia macrospinosa
CCCGGCACACACACATTTCCAATCATGGCACTCAACGAGATTTCAGGCTTGCTTGTGGTCAAAATACCTGCCCCGACCGCCGTCTGCCCCACCATGGCACGCGCAGCATCTTCAGAAAGTCCCCATTCCACACCAGCTGCAACGAGCGCTCTGTACATGGCAAAAAGATACGCCGGCCCGGAGCTTCACAACCGTTAAAATCAGCAATCCACCTTATCCATAAGACAAACAAGCCTTGGGCTAGAGGATTACTCACCCGGACACGGCCGCCGCAACATCCAGAAGACTCTCTTCCTCCAGCACTTCCACGCATGGGGAAACAACCCTAAAGAACTCAATCAAGCGCTGGAGCTCCAACTTCCCCGTCTGCGGCGGTGCAAACATTGCCGTCGCCCCCTGGCCTACAGAAACCGGTGTATTCGGCATTGTCCTAACTACCGGGAAGGGAATGTGAAACCCTCTCGGTGGCCCTAGCCAGCTCGTGAGCGTCGCTGCAGTTATGCCTGGACACATAGTCGCGATTGTGGGCAAGACGGCCGGAGTTGGCGCCGCATTATACGCATTACAGATGGTCTCGCACACTTCGCGCGTGTCCTGCGGCTTTGTGCAGATGAGAATGATGTGCCCTTCAACGAGGCTCTCTTCCGCCGTATGCCAAAGCCGCGAGTCCAAAGCGTCGCAAGTGATGTAGGCACTAGAATAACGCTCGCCGAGTTCAACGGCGTGCTCGGGTCTACGTACAAGAATGCTGAGGGCGTACTCGTAGTTGGATGTTTGGGCTGCTGAGGAAGAGGCTGATGTGGAATGTGTCAGGCCGTCTAAGATGGCGCAAGTCATGGTTCCGCCGCCGATGAAGGTGATTTGCAATTTGGCACGCGGCATTGGAAAGTGAGGCATGATGCGCTGGATTGATGATGTTCACGATGGATGCAGCAGAATTCAAATTGCACTATGTGTTGGATGAGAGTCTTTGGGATCGTACACTGGATCACCCGGGGGAGGGCCGCTCGACAAGCTCCTAAGTCCAACTTACTACGTTCTTTCCATCAGACCTTCGTGTCCATAATTTCACACCGCTGTATTTTACCCATTACAGCGGAGCTATGCGGGGTCTACATGAGGCCTTTTTTTGTTCGTGTATGTAGGCGGTGATGCATAGATTCTTGGCGAAGCGATATGCGATCGCAAGTCTTCGGCTACTGTATAGATCTTATCGAAGCCCGCTCTCTCACTCTAGAACGAGTTAGATGTGGCATTACCCCACTCAGGTGCAGTTAACCGCGTCTTGTCTTCAGACCTGTGGGTTGCATGTTAAAAGACCTGTACTCCGAATGCAATATTATTGAAATTCCGTTATGCTGGTATCAATAGAGTACGCGGACTATTACGATGTCGGGAAAATGGGTCCAAGCTTTTCTTGTCCTGTGGGGGTTGTTGCACGTGGTTCGTCATTGGCGAGGTTTGGACATTGTCGAGAGTGCTTGCAGCTCAACAGTCAGGGGTACGGGTGTAAATACGCAACGACACCATACAGAGGGGTGACACGTCGGGTGGTGATGTTTCGGGAGGACTAACAGTTTCTACGAAATAGAGGTTCTGCGAATTCTATCCGCGATGTTGAATTTGTGAATATTGCTTGATACACTATCTACCCGACCTGTCACCACCCGGCGAGTCCCCCCTCTGTACATCATCATGCATTGCGCAGCTGGGATGTTATAGCGGACGCATACAGGATGTATGCGCAAAGTGTGAAGTTTGCAGGGGTTGAGGCTTAGATGTGTGGTATATGTATATATGCGAGCTACGATATCTACCCTCTACATATGCAATGCAGACACGGATGCAGGACCAGAAAGGTGTTTGATCGATCGTCATAAAGCCATGAAATTCAGGTTAGTACCAAGGTTACATCATGCAGCCACCCCATGCAGTGTATATAGCATCCGGCGTAGTGTATGCAGCCACCCGGTCACCTGTATTGCTTGCAGCATCAGTAGATTAGTCAGACCGGTAATAACGAACAAATGCGGCATGCTACATGTCTTCTGACTTCTGCTACCTCGATCGACTCATTGAACTTGATGCAACTGTGAATAGTAGATGCCTCCACCAAATTCAATGCTGGCATTAAGCAGCGCGCGCAATTCTTCGGAACTGGGGAGTCCCGACGCCACAGACACTTTTGTTTTTTAACGCCAACATGTCCTCAAGCTTTAACCTTATGAAAAATGTTCCTCAGATCCTTGGTGGGGTCTCCATTGTTGACGATCCCGAGATACGTCTCCGGTGGCTTGTACCCGAGCAGCGAGAGCATCGTATCGCTCATCCCGAGCACCTTGCTGTGCGGAACGGCTAGAAACTGGTTTTCTTCCGTACGCAGGGTTCCCGGCACGAAGAAGAGTCCGTACACTTTGCGCACCTGGTCCACCACGGAATTGTACCCGGCGCCGTGATAAACCGTGCCGAGGAATACCAGGGCCGAGCCTGGCTCCATCTCTGTGCCGTGTGTTTGCGCGGTTAGTTATTTTTCATACTCTTCACCAATGTCTTAGGATTGGACCACATACCCGCAAAGCACACCTCGTCAGGCCTCGGGACCCGAGTATGATCCCATTTGTGCGAGCCAGGGATAACCATAGTAGCTCCATTCTCTCTAGTCGTGCGACATCCCGCAATCATGAACCCAAGCATCGTCTCATTCGTCAAGCTATACTCCTCTCCATGGTGGTGAATCCCATGGATCATATCGTCTCTATGAAGCCACTGCCGGGGGGCACCATGGCCAATATGATACGTCAGGCTGCTGTTCAACAGCGGGCCAATCCTGAACTCTTCGGTCCGATTCTCCCATGTAGCAGTGCAGCGCTTTTCGAGGACTGCATTGCGGAGAGTGTGGATAGGTGCAAGTTCGGCGATGCGAGACATTGTGGGGGACTTTCCGACGACGCCGGGGACCATGATTGTTTGCTTGGGGATCAAGTCGTACGCTTCATGTGTTTCTTTTCGTGCTTCCTGGATGTATGGTTCCATTTCGGTATTGACTGCAGCAATGTCCTGGGGTGAGACGAGACTTTTCATGATGAGGGCGCCGTCTCGCTCGAGGATGGCCATCATTTCATCCAGGGGTGCTCCTGCCGGGATCCTCTGTACGGAGGTGAGCGGGACATATGATGGGTCGATGGGGGGCGCGAATGTGGACATCTTCTCTTTCATTGATTTCTAGTGTGTTCAAAAACCTTGATAAGTGTCGGCGTTTTATATTATCCTGTACGAGAGCAGGTAATAGTTTGTCCGTTGACCAGAGAACGAGGCGGCAGCCAAGACAGGAATCCTGCTCCGGTTTATGTGAGACTATTTAGACTCTAATTATCACGGCATTCGGGAGGATTTCTGCATAGGAATGTTGGAGCGCAAATACCCTTGTATAGGTGGTACATGACTTCGGCCTTTCAGTGAATTGAGCCTGCAGAGTAGCAGGGGCTAGCGCCGAATCCTCGAAATTGCTGTTGCCAGATCTCATGCATCTTACAGTCAGAGCTGATTTTGACCTTAAAACATTTTTCTGATCTATCGGAGAACGCACGCTGGAAAAACCTTCTTGTCTTGTCTGACATCTCACACAATGGTCGTCGTCGCTGTTGCCGGTGGCACCGGTGCAGTTGGGCGGACCCTTCTTGATACCATAGCCAAATCAAGCGAGCATCACGCTATAGTACTTTCAAGAACAGTAAACGAAAACCCAATTCCAGTTCTTTCCCAGTTCAACGAACTGAAATTTTCAAGGCAGGACCTTCCTCCACATACCATGGGTTCGAACGAGTTGCCCTAGACTACGACAATATAGATCAAGTCGAAGGCATTCTAAAACAGCATCATGTGGACATCGTGGTTTCCTGTCTAGTTCTGGTCGATGATGAGTCCGCGATGGCACAGATCAGTCTCATACGGGCCGCCGCTCAGTCAAAGACTGTCACACGATTCATCCCAACGGAATTCTACCTGGACTTCCACGCTCCAATTCCGTAGGTCCGACATAGCTACATTACGGTAGACTCTGCTGAACGCGCTTTTACAGTGGTTCAGATCTATTAGCCAACTACCAGCTTGAGGCTGAGGAAGAATTGCTACGCCATCCGCAGCTAACCTTCACACTTCTCAGAGCAGGCATTTTTCTCGATCACCTCACGATGCCGTATAACCCCAAGAAAACATACATCGCTCCATTCTGGGCCTTTGTAGATATAGAGTACGAGAAGTGCGTTTTCCCCGAGGACGGGTCATTCCCCCTCATTCTGAGTCACTCCACGGATGTCGCTGCATACATCGAGAGACTCTGCGGTCTTCCAGCCAACAAGTGGCCACGTCAATCGCTAGTGGCATCAAACAGGCTCGAAGTGAGAGATCTAGATCTTCTTATCCAAAAGGTCACAGGTAAGTGTCTGAAGTACCGCCAGAAAAAAATAACCAATGTATAATTTTGTGCGCAGGAAAACAGTTTCAGATCGCCCATGACCGCCAGGAAGATATTGTTGAAGGCCAGATAACACAGCTACCTTCCAATAAAGGAGTCATGACTGATTTCCTTCGCAAGGTGGAACATCAGATTATGCTTTCGATGTTAAGCAAGGCTCATGTTCTGCCCGGGAAGGACCTCGCTGAATTGTTTCCAGAGGTTCAGCCAACAAAGATTGAGAACTTTTTGGAAGCCGGGTGGGACATGAAGAAAACTGGGCCTTTCGGGTAAGCTGGGTGCATTTTCTGTCGCCTTTACGATATCGGATACTCCAATTTACATTTTCTCCAATTTTGCACATCTGTGAATCTGTCTATTTTTTTTTAACCTTGCCAAGTGAAGATTCAACTTCATAACGCAAGACATGAAGATCATAGGGGCTTATAGAAATGATAAGCTTCAACTAATGCCAAGTTTCGTGTTCAATTTTCTCTACTAATCGTATGAATGCCCACTTTAACACCAGCCGCTCTGTAGGGCTTGGGCTCGTTCTTCATTTCCAGCAAATACAATGCAATATTGTCGGTTAAAAACAAGGCTCCACGCACAGTTACCGCCCTCCTGCACCACGATAATCCTATACAGATGCGTAAAACTCGGTGAGCTTTCCATAACACAGCCATTGCATCCTATATCTAGTTCGGTCCTACCATGCCACGCCGGGTCACTTAATAAGAGAGTCAGCCATCCTTGGCAGCTACACCCGAAATCTGTCTATTCTCATATTGATATTTCCCTTCTAAGCGTATCGGGATTGCGGCTTCTTACATCATTCTCAAAAATGCGTGTCGCTGTGGCTGGCTATGGGGATTTAAGTCGATACATCTGCGAAGAGTTCATCGAAGCCGGCCACGAGCTGGTCATTCTCACAAGACGCCACAACCCCCAGATCTCGGCCTATGGAATCAATGAATCCCTCACTGACTATACCCTGCCATCACTCCAGACTGCCCTGGTTGATTGTGACGTCCTGATATCAACCATTTCGGACATGTCTGCAGCATATACACAAGTTCACACCGCTCTTATCAAAGCCTGCCAGTCCAGCCCGAGATGCAAACGATTCATCCCCGCCGAGTTTGCGGCCAATATCGAGTCTCACCCGGACCAACCCGGGTTCTACTATCCCATACATGAGCCTATACGCGAGATTCTACGGAATCAAACGGATCTGGAGTGGACGCTCGTATGTATTGGGTGGTTAGCAGATTATTTCGTGCCTACAAAAAATAGGTACATCAAGGATATCGGCGAGGCACATCCCATCAATTGGTCGGAAGACAAGATTGTCATCCCCGGGACTGGCATGGAGCCTGTGGATTTCACTTGGGCAAGAGACGTGGTAAAGGCGTTGGCATCACTGATAAAGGCTCCAGCGGGTTCTTGGGAGCCGTATACTTTCATGTCTGGGGAGCGAAGCTGCTGGAACGAGAAAGTGGAAGTCGTTAGGCAAATGTTCTTTCCCGGTGTCGCAGTAGACCGCCGCTCTCTCTACGACATTGCTGAGATGGTGAAGCAAGCTAAAGATGAAGGTACTCTTCTACTAGCCGACTACTATCTATTGTCAATCAGTGGGGCCTGCGCCATGCCTGACCAAGGAACCTTTGTGCATAGACAGAAGTACTTTCCGGATGTTGTTTTCCGCACGGTAAAAGAAGGACTTTTAGCCTATGGTAAAAGTCCAGATTCGGTTGTTTAGTCTCGCAGGATAATGCACTTGGAAGACTGAGAAACTTCTTCATGGTCATGTGTATGTCCAACCGATTTACTTAGATGCTCAGCCCGATCTCCTTGTTGCAAGCGATGTGGAGTCAATTGCGATTAATGCCTTACCCTTGCACTTCCCGCTGCGGACAAGCTTTCCCCGTGTTAAATTTTGTGTATTCCATTGAAGCAAACCGTAGTGAATGATGCACCATGCCTTTTGCTGATCTTGAGTACACCCTCATCGGGCAATTTCGCGGTGAATCAGAATCGCATTTGATGTACTCTGCAAAGCATCCAGGAGTATTCAACCCGATATTACCGATCTTTAGAGTTACGTAGTATTGTCTTTAGTTTCCGGGGGCGAGGTGGTCGTCGCTTGTTCACAAGGATGGAAGATCATGACGCATTCACCGACCTGAAAAATATTAGCTGTATCGGGTCCTCCGGCGACACCTGTTCCGGATCCTTTTTGAGAGTCAGTTTGCGAGAGGAAGGCAGGGAATACAACCTCTACGACCATCACGTCGGTATCGCAGTATGACGCTCCTGTCAATTTCGCCAGAAGGTCTGCGGGTGTTTTGTCAGCTGTAAGCGCTTTGCTTTCTGTGATAATTTATAGGGTGCTTGATGCATGCTCAACAGGTGGATGGAAACCGATATTCACTTCTACCTCACGAAGCTCATACAGCTTGTTGATTTCCACCAATTGTATGGCTTAAATGTACTTCGGAATCTGGAAGGACATGGTTGTAGATGACGACAATTTGTTTTTACTCCTGCAAGTTGTACTTTTTGGGCGTAGTATCCGTCAGTCGTGCGTTTCGGGTTTCGGATGAATAAGATAACAATTGGGAAGTGCATTACAGCTTGGGGCCGTCTTGCACAAGTTAGTGGGTCTTAAATTACGATTATCAAAAACGCTATGCGGAGTTTGCGTAGATCGCGGCCCCGCCGAACGCCCTACCGCACGGGTGAAAACTCCGGCGAACGGACTGGGATAAAGGAGAAGCTCAATCTATGCAGTACGTACATCAATTCAGCCCGCACCCCTGATCTGCGTATCCTAATGCATCATGCAAGGTGAAAACGAAAAGTAGCATCCGTCTCCTGGTCCACGTGTTATTTTTCAAACAAGTCATGATACCATTATGTGCATGACCTCGAGACAGGCTAATATCCTAGCCAACACTATTTTTTATCTTACGAGCTTGAAGATAAATATGGTGTTGAATGAGCGTTATCCGACGGGTGGACAGAAACAGAACTGTACTACTGATCCTGCATTTCGAGCCCTGCGTCTCAAAGACCGCAGCAGTGCATGTAGTAATTCGTGTTTGTGATATGGATTGAGAAGATATTGTAGTCTGAGGGCAAGGCATAGTTCCGACCACGTAGATATAAATAGAAGGATCGTGAAATGTCATTGATCTACCCACTTCCTCACTCTACATATGTGTGGATGAAACTATGTCTCTAGTAGACCCTAGGGTGCAAACATCGCCATTCAATCTTCTAATCAAGCGATGATATTCTGATAGATTGCCTCAAGATTCTTCGAAGGATCACCGTTTTCAACCATCCCTAGCCAGTTTCGCGCTGGCTTTTTGAACCCCAATAGTGTCTGCATCTTTGGGCTCATCTTCATCACCTTGCTTCGGGGGATGCACAATGCCTGATTTTCCTCTTGGCGCAGAGTACCACGAATGAATACGAGATTGTAGATTTTCCGGATTTCGCCGGGAATAGTGTTATATCCAGCTCCGTGAGCCATGGTGCTAAGGAAGATGAATGCATCTCCTCTTTCCATTTCTAGATCAGGTAAGTGTTTAGAACTAGTGGAAAAAACAGTTTGGACTGGGTTTACCCACCAAGGAAAGAGACCTCATCCGGTTTTCCAGCACGGTCATGCTCCCATTTGTGTGACCCAGGAATGACCATTGTTGCGCCGTTACTGCGAGTTACTCGGGTTCCAGCAAGGAAGCAGCTGAAACCCGACACTTCATTGATTTTCATGTTCGGGTCGTGCTTCCAGGAAACAGTCATATCATCTCTATGAAGCGCTTGTCGGGGAGAGTCATAGCCCACATTGAATCCGAGAGAGGTGCTGAGCAGCGGTTCGGTGACGAGTTCTTCTACGTGGTTTTCGAAGACCGCCGGATATCTCTCTTCCAGTAGAATCTTGAGTAGCCTGTCAATTGTTTCATTTGTATCGAGTATGCCGGCAATCGTCTCCGATTTTCCGACTAATCCTGGTATTACGAGAGTTTTCTTCCCGAAGAAATTGTCGTATCCATCTTTCTCGGCATCGGGCTTGGTGTATGGCTCCAATTCTTCGTCAATTTTGTCCATAGTCTCTAAAGGGACAAAGTCAGTCAGGATCACGCCTCCGTCCTTCTCGATATGAGAGAGTATGTCATCCAAGGACGACGTGGACGGGATCTTAGTGATGGATCTGGCTGGCTCATATGACGCATCGATCGGAGGCAAGAAGCGCGAAGAACCTGTCACACTGTCACTGCGTTCCATATTTGCCACGAAAAAAGAGAAGCCGGTATCTCCAAAAGACCGCGAGATGTTTTAAAGAAGTTTGGAAAATGAAAGGAGTGGGAATCTTGGAGTCTTGAACGGGTTTATCAGGATCCCCCGAAAACAAATACATCATTCACTTTTATCGGCAGCGGAACTTCAGATTCAAAAACACATCCCCCCGCGAGATGCATCAATGCACTATCTGCGCTTCTTCTCGCGGTGCATGAAGCCAATCTAGTTCAACGCAGGATCCCGCTCGGAAAGACAAGTTTCGGGAAAGAACACGCGTCCTGCTTACGTTGTTCTAACTTTGACGATAACGTACATCACTGTCCAGCATGCATGTTTGACGTTTAATTCCTTGTCACTGTAGGTATAGAAAATTGAAAATGACTCAGTTACTCTAATGTTGGGAGTTGATGGGGTGTATTTTGACGGATCTCCATCAACTGGCCTCATCTTTCCAATTGGCATTCACGAAACAGAATGAAAATTTCAAGTTCCCATAGAATACAAGTGGGGACAAATGCTAAGGAATTACGAAGCTTTTGTCCTGTATACAAAACTAGCGTGTCTCCAACTGGCAGTCCACACCGCAAGTTTGTGATTGAAGCATGAGAGGCCATCGTGGTCGACACGTTCGTATTGCCTCCATTGGAAGAAGTTGCAGGATAGCACATTGTAAGTATGCGTGATTAAATACAGCAACCTGACGCTGTATTCGTATTCTTGGATTAGTCATTGAATAGTTTTCGCCGACCCCATAAAGGGGTAGAGCAGACAGTTGGTAGAATCTCGAAGCTTGCAGTATCTATTTTTCATCGCAGAACTGACTTGTTCAAAATCTACAGAAAATCTAAACTTTCTACATTTTTCGAGGAAGTCCAGTTCGATATGGCTCTAAATGCAAAGGAGGGAAACCTCTCAGACGAAGAATACCAGCATTTAGTAGAGAAATTCAATGCAAAGGACAACGTCGATTTTTTAGGAAAACGTCTGGATCATCTATTCGAAAGAATTGCAGGGGAGCTTCCTGACCATATCGCCCTCATCCACAATGATTGCTCGATATCGTACAAAGAACTCAATTCATCGGCGAACATCCTCGCTAGAGCCTTCCGAAAGCGAGGTCTAAATCAAGGAGACGTAGTGGGCCTCGCAGTGTCCCGGTCAATCGATCTTATTGTCGTTATCATCGCTGTTCTCAAACTGGGCGCCGCCTATGTTTCTATCGACCCGTGCTTCCCTGCCCAACGCATCAAGCACATGATCGAAAATGCATCTCCGAAGTTCCTTCTCCTGGATGGGGACCCAACAGAAGGTCTAGCCTGCTGGAGAGAGTTACTTTTGGATATTAGGGAGGCAAAAAACTGTGT
>KZ805778.1:0-18212 GCA_003073855.1 Periconia macrospinosa
ATTATTATTATTATTACTTTTATTTATAGCTAACTACTACTAGGTAGCTTAGCTAGCTAGCTAGTTATTTATAGGTAAAGTAATAAGCTTACTAAAATTATTTAGAAAATTTATAATAAAAACTAAAAAGGAAACCTTTTAGATATAGAATTAAAACCTTTTAGGGTAATTAATAAAAAAAACCTTAGAATTAGGTAGAAAAAAAGTAATTAGTTAGATTAGGTAGAAGGGGTAGAATTTAAACCTATAGCTTTTACTATTAGTGCCCTATATTAGTAAAAAACTTTTAAGTTCTTTAAGCTAAAGAGTATACCTAGGCGCTTAACTACTTTACTATCCCCCCTATATATTTATTATAGTTATTTATTATAGTAGTAAGCTAACTTTATTTAAAAGTAATACTTAAAAGTTATACTATAAATATAAATATTATAAATAGTTCCTTAAATATATTAGGTATTATAACTAACTAGAAAAAAATAATTTAATCTCCCCTAGTATAAATTTTTAGAAGTTATTTATATTATATAGTAATAAGTAGTTTTATAAAATACTACTTCTATTAAATTAACTAATAGGTAGTACTTTAATATAGAATTTTAATTATAAGGAAAGGCCTATATATTAAAAGAAAAAAAACTACCTTAGCGCTCCTATAGTATAAAGTCCTAATTTTAATATTTTTTAATAGTAAAACAAAATAAAAGTATATATTTTTTACTCATATAAGTTATAAAAGATATTTTACCTATCCTAATTACTAAGGTTAACGTTAAGCGCGTATTTAATACTACTAAAAATATTATTAGTAATTAATAGTACTAACTTACTACTTAAATAATTTAATAAATTATAGTATTAAAAGATACAATTACCTAATTTAAAAAAAACCAACTAATACTAAATACTAGTATAATTAATAATTAACTACTATATAATAAAGTTAATAATTTATTTAACTTTTCTACTTAGTTTAACTATAGATATAGTAGTTTAAGTAGTATATTTTTAAATATTTTAGATAATAATAATATTTTAGAAGCTAAAAAAGTACTATTTATACTATAGTAGTAAGTAATAAAAAAACCTTCCCCTTTTAGCGTAAATAAAAAAAAGGGTTTCTCTACTAGAAAAAAAGGTTCTTCTACTATAGAAACGTTAGGTAATATAGTATACTTAAAAGTTATTAAATAGCTAGGTATAATAATTTACTATAATAATATATTTTTATTTCTATATTTATTTTTATATAATTCTATATAATATTTCTACGTAAAAATACTATAGAATTCTATTATTAAAATAATACTAAATATAAATTAATTTATTTTTAAAATATATATTATTTATACCTTTTTAAAAAAAACCTATTTAAGTACCTTAACCTTAACTACTACCTAGGTTTATATAGCCCCTATCTAACTACTACCTAAGCTTTAATTAACTTTAACCTAACTACTACCTAAGCTTTAATTAACTTTAACCTAACTTCTACCTAAGTTTTAATTAACCCTAACCTAACTACTACCTAAAGTTAATATAGCTTTTACTTAAACTAACCTAACTCTAAAGTAAAGCTACCTATTTACTAGCTTAAAGAATTCTATTAAAAATCTATATAATTTAGATATTTTTATAAAATATATAGTAGTAAAGCTATTCTAAAAAAAGTTATTAATAGTATATTTAATTAAAGAGTAGAAGTACTAAAAACTAAACTATAAGTAAAATTAATATTAATAGTTAAATGTTAGCTCTAGTAGGCTAATTACTTTTTTTTTAAAAACTTTTACCTATATTATATTTATTATAAAAAACCTTAATTTAATAACTATTAATTATTTAAAATACTAGTTAATAGCTTTATAAGTACCTAGTTTATTTCTAGTTTCCTATAACTTTTTTAATATATTAGATATTTAATTAATATATTAATTAGCTGTAATACTTTTATTAAATATATTTAAGCTTATTTCTATAATAAAAAAAATAAAAGAAGCTAAACTAAGGTTTAATAAAGGTAGTAAAAATACTTAATATATAAGCTATTACCTAATAGCTTTTAGGCTACTAAAGTCTACTATAAAGTATATAAAAATACTTAAAAATAATATAAAAATCTAACTAAAAAAAATTATAATAGCGTTTTTTATAGCTAGTATATTTTATAATATTAAAGATAAACGCTAGCTTATAATAGTTTAAAATATTTTCTAATAGCTTATATTATAGTTAGCTACTAAAACTAAGTATTAGCTTAGTATAAGCTTAAGTAATACTTTAAATTAAATTTACTACTATATAGTAATAGATATTATACTTAGTATAACGTAGGTTATAAGCGAGCTAATTATATAAGTGAGCTAATTACTCTACTAAGCCTGCACTAAAGTATGCTATTAACTAATAGTTTCTTTAATATCTTAATAACCTACTTAGCTATTAGAATTAAGAGAGGCTAGAATATAGCTTATACTTTAGGCTATTAAATAAGACGCGACACTATCTTAACAACGTGCTGCACAGATCTATAACGTGCCTTAAAGTACACTAAGCATACAACGTGCTAGAACTACCTTTTAACGTAATTACGCGCCTAATTTAATTAATCTTCTAAAGATAGAAGAGTAGGTGCTTCTTTAGGATATACTTAACCTAGATGCTTAAGGATTTCCGTCCCGGCTTACTACTATAGCGGATAAAGCTAATTCCCTATAGGCTAAGCGTGGCCTAGAACTAGTAGGCTAGAACTAGGCTATAAACTTTATTAAGCGCTAGCTAGAGCTTATAATAAAGTTTAATTAAAAGTATAACTATAAGAAAGCCCTCTATAAAAATCTAGAAGTTATATAGGGCTAGTTCCACCTTATAAAGAATATAAAATCTAAGTACAGCATCTAAGATAAAAACACCTATAATTTTAATAAGTCTAGCTTTATAATAGGTATAATATTAATTAGAGTAGTAGTTATAGGCTCTAAATGTTAAGGATAGCTAAAGAGTATATAATAGGGTAACTAAGAGTAGGCTATAGTTATTTAAGGTATTAACGCGATAGGCTAGGCAATTCTACTTTTTATTATTTTCTAGGGTAAGCACCACCTCTCCGCCTAGTATAAAGAAGAGAATCTACCCTCTAACTAGGTTATTACAGTCTCTAAAAACGGTTAGATAATAAATAAGCTTAGTTTATAGTAGCTAAAGCACTTTAATAAGCATATAAAGAAGCGTACTATTAGTGCCGTACGTCTACTTATTATTAATAGCTATAAGAGCTATAACTTACTTAAATTCTAAGATTACTATAAAGCTAATAAGATTATTACACTCTGTATGCCTGCTTACTTATCCTATCTCTTACAGCCCCTTAATATAGGGTGTTTTACTCTATTAAAAAAGGCGTATAAGCGCTAAGCTAAGGATCTAATACGCAACTAAATTACCTATATTATAAAAACTAAGTTCTTGCCTTACTTTATTACTACTTTTAAGGCTTTAATTACTAAAAAGAATATCTAAGGAGGCTTCTAAGGCGCTGGCTTAGTTTCTCTTAACCTAGATACAGTAATATTAAAGCTTAATATTAAGCTTTATACGCCTTTACTACCTATTATTAATAAGGACTCCTAGTAGTTGCAGACGCTAGGAAATACTCTAGAATTTAGATTATAATTAACGCTAGTAAAGTAGAGGATTTAAAGGTATATAGATAGCTCTCTAATATCTATAGTTAAAGCGTTTAAAAAGCTAGTAAAAGGCGCAGCTATAATTACGTATAAGCTAGTGTTAGTATAAAAGGAGAATGCTAAGCTTTAAGTAGCTAATAAAGCCGCCACGTAACGTAAATTATATAAAAAAAAGCGTATTTAGGATTAAGGAGTATTAATAGCTAAAGAAAGATAGTAATAGTAAGAAGGTAAAGAAAGGTAGGCGCACTAAACTAGGTAAGCTATTTTAAAGACGCTATAGGTAATATAGTAAGACTAGGCATAACGCGCGAACTTATAAAACTATAGTAGATACATCTATAGATTATATAGAGGGGTTGTAGAATACTATTTTGTCTAAATCCTATAGTATATTGCATATTTTATAGAGCAATCTAGTGCGGGCTTAGCAGAGTAATTAGCTCGCTTATATAATTAGCTCGCTTGTGACCTACGTTATACTTAAAAATAATAGCTTTTATTTTCTATTTAATTATAGTAATAAAAGTAAAGTATATATTTTTAGTATTTTTAATCTATACGCTATACTTATTTAAACTTAATATATAGCTACTAGAGCTACTATTAGTAAAAGTTACCTATAGATATTTATTACTTATTATATCTAAGTATTAATTAAAAGAATAGCGTATACTTTATATATCTAAGCTATATAGCTATATAGAGAAATTTTAGATTAAGTTATTAGGTTAGTATATTATAATAAATTTATATTACGTTTTTAAACTTCCTAAAAACTAAAAATATAATTCTATTCTTTATTTTATTATAGAAGAAATATAATAATTTATTAAGTATATAATTTTTAATACTTATATATTTTATAATTAACTACCTAGTATAAATTACTATAATAAAATACTAGAGCTTTTTAATAATAAAGAATTATCTAGCTATACTAATAAAAAGCTTACTAAAATTAAAGCCTTTTATTATTATAAAGTTATAAAAGTTTATTTTAGCTTATTAGATTTTAGTTATAAACTAGTATAAAAAAAGTGCTAATATAGATTATAAGTAAGCTAATTATATAAATAAACTAATTACTCTACTAAGCCTATACTAAAGTATACTATTAACTAATAGTTTTTTTAATATTTTAATAACCTACTTAGCTATTAAAATTAAGAAAGGCTAAAATATAGCTTATACTTTAGGCTATTAAATAAGATATAACACTATTTTAATAACGCGCTGTATAGATCTATAATATACCTTAAAGTATACTAAGTATATAATATACTAGAACTATTTTTTAACATAATTACGCGCCTAATTTAATTAATCTTCTAAAAATAAAAAAGTAGGTACTTTTTTAAAATATACTTAACCTAAACGCTTAAAAATTTCTATCTTAGCTTACTACTATAGTTAATAAAGCTAATTCTTTATAGGCTAAGCGTAGCTTAAAACTAGTAGGCTAAAACTAAGCTATAAACTTTATTAAGCGCTAGCTAAAGCTTATAATAAAGTTTAATTAAAAGTATAACTATAAGAGAGCCCTTTATAAGAATCTAGAAGTTATATAAAGCTAGTTTTAGCTTATAAAAAATATAAAATCTAAGTATAGTATTTAGGATAAAAATACCTATAATTTTAATAAGTTTAGCTTTATAATAGGCATAATATTAACTAAAGTAGTAGTTATAGGCTCTAAGTATTAAAAATAGCTAAAAAGCATATAATAAAGTAACTAAAAGTAGGCTATAGTTATTTAAAGTATTAACGTAATAGACTAAGTAATTCTACTTTTTATTATTTTTTAGAGTAAGTACTACTTCTCTACCTAATATAAGAAAAAAAATCTACCTTTTAACTAAGTTATTATAGTTTTTAAAAATAGCTAAATAATAAATAAGCTTAGTTTATAGTAGCTAAAGCACTTTAATAAGTATATAAAAAAGCGTACTATTAGTGCTATACGTCTACTTATTATTAATAGCTATAAAAACTATAACTTACTTAAATTCTAAAATTATTATAAGGCTAATAAAATTATTACACTTTATATATTTACTTATTTATCTTATTTCTTATAGCTTCTTAATATAAAGTATTTTACTATATTAAAAAAAGCGTATAGGCGTTAAACTAAAAATTTAATACGTAACTAAATTACCTATATTATAAAAACTAAGTTTTTACCTTACTTTATTACTATTTTTAAAGCTTTAATTACTAAAGAAAATATCTAAAAAAGCTTCTAAAGCGCTAGCTTAGTTTTTTTTAACTTAGACGTAGTAATATTAAAGCTTAATATTAAGTTTTATATACTTTTACTACTTATTATTAATAAAAACGTTTAGTAGTTATAAACGCTAAAAAATACTCTAGAATTTAAATTATAATTAATGCTAGTAAAGTAGAGAATTTAAAGGTATATAAATAGCTTTCTAATATCTATAGTTAAAGTATTTAAAAAGCTAGTAAAAGGCGTAGCTATAATTATATATAAGCTAGTATTAGCGTAAAAGAAAAATACTAAGCTTTAAGTAGCTAATAAAGCTACTACGTAACGTAAATTATATAAAAAAAAGCGTATTTAAAATTAAAAAGTATTAATAGCTAAAGAAGAATAGTAATTAGCTTTTTTATAAAAATTTAAAGCGTATAGTAATAGTAAAAAGGTAAAGAAAGGTAGGCGCACTAAACTAGATAAGCTATTTTAAAAACGCTATAGGTAATATAGTAAAACTAGGTATAATACGCGAACTTATAAAACTATAGTATATATATTTATAGATTATATAAAGGGGTCGTAGAATACTATTTTATCTAAATCCTATAGTATATTATATATTTTATAGAGTAATCTAGTACGGGCTTAGTAGAGTAATTAGCTTACTTATATAATTAGCTTACTTATAACTTATATTATAAGATTTCTAAAAAAAATATAAAATAGCTATAAAAAATCTTTTAAAAAAATAGATTCCTTATTTATAAGAAAAAAACTTTATTAATACTACTATAAATATAGAGTTTTTAAAAAATATAATAGTAAAAGCTAAAATAATATAAGCTAACTTACTATAGCTTTAAGTAGGCTTTAATCTTCTACTTTTTTTATTTATAAATATTTACTACTTATTAGGTACTTATAGAATTAAAGCTATAAAAGAGTTTCTAAATAATAATAATTTATAGTAGATTATACGTTTATTTAGTAATAGTATAACGTTTTAGCCCTAAAATAACTATAGATATAAATATATTATTAAAAACCTTTTAACTAGTTCTTTCTAAAGTAATAGAGTTATATTTAAATAAATAGGAACTTTTAGATAGTAATATTTTTTAGAAAATCTAACTATATTATTATATAAATAATATAGCGTTAGAGAATCTATAGTAGTTCTATTTTAATTATTTAAAACTTAAGAATCTACGTTAGTTATTTAAAAAAATAAATATAGCTTTTATATTTAACTTATTAATAAAAATACTAGAACTATAAGCTAGTATATAACTTAGTACGCTTTACTAGCTTTTAGCCTTTAAATATAATAAAGTAAATATTTTTTAAGTAACGCTATATAGATACTTATTAAACTAAAAAATAGTTTAATACTTAAAATATATAAAAAAAGTCTAGAATATAATTCTTAATAATATAAAGCTAGATAGTTTTATTATTAGTATACTTACTATAAAAAAGCTTAAGTTATTATATTTAAAATACTTTTAATTAAATAGAAAAACTATATTATAGTTAATAAAAAATAATATTCTATTTTTTTTTATATAATATATAAAAGTTTAAAAAATATTATTTACAAATATTTATAGCATACCTATTTTTATACTATTTTTTTAGATATTTTTTAAAATATTAAAGTACTTAGAGCTAATTTATAAAATTATAAAGTAGCTAATAGATAAAAAAATAAAAGATATAATTTATAAAAGCTTTTTTAGTTCCTTTTATTTTTAAGAAAAAATAATTATATAAGTTATAGAAGGGGGGGATAGCGTAGTAGTTAAGTACCTAGGTACGCTTTTTAGCTTAAAGGATCTAAAAGTTTTTTACTAATATAAAGCACTAATAGTAAAAGCTATAGGTTTAAATTCTACCTTTTCTACCTAATCTAACTAATTCCTTTTTTTCTACCTAATTCTAAGGTTTTTTTATTAATTACCCTAGAAGGTTTTAATCCTATATCTAAAGGTTTCCTTTTTAGTTTTTATTATAAATTTTTTAGATAATTTTAGTAGGCCTATTACTTTACCTATAAATAACTAGCTAGCTAGCTAAGCTACCTAGTAGTAGTTAGTTATAAATAAAAGTAATAATAATAATAATAGCTAAAAAGTAGAAATAGTACTTAAATAAGTAAAAATTAATAAAAAAAATACTTAGTTTAATTTAAAAGTATACTTTAGTCTACTATTAAATTAAAGTAGTACTTAATAAAATTTAAATATAAAGTAATACTATAGGTTTTTAAAAAGTTTACGCTTTATTTTTATAAAGTTTAATTTATAATTAAAACTGATATAGCTACCCTAATATTATAGCTTAATTAATTTTTAATAAAAGTACCTAGCTTAGTAATAAATTAGTAGCTAAAGGTAATACTTTTTTAAAATTTTAAAATATTATATATACTAGAGAAAAAAAATATAGTTACTAATACTCTATTAAGGTACCTATAACTAAATAAATAGACCTAGCTAAAAAAAGTAAAAGAGAATTTAAAACTATTTATTAACTATATATTAGATAAGTACTAAAATAAGGTTTATATAATAGTAGAACGTAGAGTTTTTACTAATAAATATTTAAATATATTAAATAAAATTATACTTTTTTTACGTATAGGAAAAAAACTAAATAAACTATTAGGTAAATTAAAAAAAAAAAAAATTAGAAAAGCGTGTACCTTTTTTAAGAAAAACTAATACTTTTTTAAAAAATTAATAAAGAATTAGTTAATTTAAAAAGTAATTAATAATTAAAAAGTCTAATAAACACTTATTTAAAAAGTATATAGCCTATTATACTATTAAAGTATCTAAAAAACCTAAAAAATAATATAGTATTAATTTTAGTAAAACAAAACTAATTTAAAATTATAAAAAAAAAGTAGAAAGAATAGCGTAGTAGTTAAGCGCCTAGGTACACTCTTTAGCTTAAAAAACCTAAAAGTTTTTTACTAATATAGGGCATTAATAGTAAAAGCTATAGGTTTAAATCCTACCTCTTTTACCTAATCTAACTAATTACCTTTTTTCTACCTAATTTTAAGGTTTTTTTATTAATTACTCTAGAAGGTTTTAATCCTATATCTAAAGGTTTCTTTTCTATTTTTATTATAAATTTTTTAGATAATTTTAGTAGGCCTATTACTTTACCTATAAATAACTAGCTAGCTAGCTAAGCTACCTAGTAGTAGTTAGTTATAAATAAAAGTAATAATAATAATAATAATAATAATAAAGGAAAAAGAAAAATAAAAAGGTTAAACTACTAATAATAATAGTAGTTACAATAAGGGGTTAGAGTAGAGTAATTTTTCTTATTTTTCTTATTATTATTTTTATTTTTATTAATAATAACCTATATAGGAGAGCTATAATAAGTAACTAAATAATAGTAAAAATAAATAAGTAAGCTATCTTTACTATTAGAAGTAGGAAGACTAATATTTTATTAAACACCCTTAGGTATATAAGTATAAAGAGCATTACTAGATAATTAAAAGTTAGTAAAAGTATAAAATTAAGTAAGGAAAGTAAAGCTTATTATTATAATATTAGAGCTAGCCTTACTCTAAAAACTAGTTAAAGTGCTAAAAAAACCTAAAAAGTAAAAAGAAAACAAAAATCTATAAAATAATACCTTACTAAAAAAGGCTAATTAAGATTAATTACTAGTATAATTATAATAATTTACTTTTATAAAGGTTTTTTAATAAGTAAATTAAGGCTTATAAAGCTTTTCTTTAATTAGCCTAAGTAATAGATAAGTAGAGTTAGGAATTTTAATAAACTATTAGGACTAAGTGCACTTATAAGTACCTATTAGAATATTAGCTAAACTAAGCGTACTTTAGTTATTTTTAGTAATTTTACTTAAAAAAACGTAGTTAGTAAAAAGTAATAGAAAATTAAATAAAATTTAATTAAATAAATTAAAAAGTAGGAAGCTAACTTATAATTAAATAAATACTTCTTTTTATTACTATTAAAGTAGTAGTTTAAGTAGCTACTACTAGAGAAAAGGGCGTTTCTAAAACTAAATTATACGTAAGTTTTAAAAACTTTACTAGCGCGAGGGTTTTAATAATAATTATATATATTATTTCTATAATAGGTTAGCGTTTAATTAACTAAGTGTTAAAGCTAAGTATAAAGATTTAAAAAATAGTAGGAATAACTAGTTAAATTAGGATTAAAAAAGTTAAAAAAAGCTTATAAGAAAATTAGGAAAAGAAATAGTGTAACTAGTATATAAAAGGTTATTAAGCTTATAGGTAAAGTAAATAAAGGTTAGTAGAATATAATAGCCCTTTTATAGTAAGTTCTAAAGGAACTATAAAAAGTAATAAGTAAAATGTTAATCTATAACTATATTAGTATTAGTATAAACTATAATTAGAAAGTTAGTAAAAGCGTAAAATAATAAAAGAATAAAGGAAAAAAAAAGAAACTAGTTTTTACGCTACTAAATAATCTAGAGCTAAGAATTAAGTAATAAAAGATTAAGTAAGCTAAGCTTCTAGTTACTTTTACTAGGTAGTTATTTATTACTATTATTACTACTAGTACTACTAGTAGTAGTGCTACTATATAATAGGTTAATATTTACTATTTTAGAGTTAATAGCGCTAGTTATTATAAGAAGAAATAAGAAAAAATTAATTAAAAAAAAGGGTAAAAGAAAGAAAGTTAAAAAAGTATTAAAAAGATAGAGTAAAAGGTATAGAGGAAAAGAAAAAAAGAATTTAAAAGCAAATTAAGGCGCCCTTAAATATTTAGTCTAAGAGATTAAAGTAGAAATAGAATAAAATTAATTAACTTTTAACTATTAGTTATAAGTTTAAAAAAAAAATTTAAAGTTACGTACAAAACCCTTATAGAGTAATTCTTCTACTACTTTATAAATAAATATTAAAAGATTTATAAAAAGTTACTAGTATATTAAACGTATATATAGTTATAATATCTTTTTAAAAAAGGTTTAAAGTAGTAGTTAAAGTATTATAAACTACTATTATACTAATTAATAAATAAAAGCTAATAGCTTAGGCTATCTACCTTTTAATATAAAAACTCTAATAATAAAATACTAGGTTATTAGGTAAGAAAAAAAAAGCGTATAAGTATAGTTAAATAATAAAAAAGTTATATAAAAGTAAAATAGGTTTATAAGGTTGCACGTAAAGACGCTTAGATACTCTATTAATAAATTAGGCCCTATTAGGATAAGTAATAGGATATTACTTTTCTTTTTTTAATACTAATAGGTAACGCTTTATAAAGCTAATAAGTTATAATTAAAGTAATTGCAAGCTAGTTAGTAGTAGATAAAAGTTTAATTAAATACTAAGGATTAAAAAGTAGGGCTAGCTTATATAACTATCTATTAGGTTAAAGGAAAAAAGTAGTATTAAAAGAAAAAAATAATAGATAAAGTATAAAAAGAAAAAAGTATATAGATTAATATAATATAATATTAAAAAAAGAGTTATTTATAGGTACGCGCTAGAGGAATAAAAGAAAAGATAATAAAATATTATAGGACTAAAGTAGATAGTACCTAGGCAGGAAGTTAGTAATTATATAAAAAATAGTTAGAATAGATACTAGCACTTAAAAAAAAGAAAAGTAAATTAATTACTTTAATAGAGAGTTAAGGAGCTTAAAAAGGCTAAGCTTAAAAAATAGAGAGAAAAATATAGTATAATAAGGGGCTAGAGAAACGTTAAACTAATAAAAAGTAAAGTAAATATAAAATAGTTAGAAGAAAAAAAGTAGGGAAGGTATTATTACTACTATAACACTCTAATAGGCAATTAGATAGAAAGAATATACAGGTTTTTAATTAATATATCATTAATTATAAAGTTCTATCTATTAATTATAGGTTAAAACACTTACGCGTAGGCTATACCTAGTAGTATTTTTAATAACTTTTTCTTTAATACTAATTATAAGTAGAGGTGCACTAATTATTTATTCTAATTTTTAGTTTTTTACGCTCTACTACCTGCTAGCGTAGGCCTAAATACTTTATAAGTATATATTAAAAAATCTAGTAATAAGAAAAAATAGTAATAGAAACTTTTTAACACCTAATATAGTATTTTACTTTAGAAATCTAAGCCTTTCCTTACTACTAATAATAAAGCTAACTTTAGTATTAACTTTACCTAATATTTAGATATAGATAATAGTAAGTTAGTAGATAAAGTTAATATTATTAGCGCGGAATAATTTAGAAAAAAAGTTACTATTTATAAAAAACGTTTCTAAAACTATTTCTATAAATATTATAATATTATTAATAAATTTTAAAAAAAGCTTAATATAAAGAAAGCTAATAGTATTACACTTTAAAAAAAGGTAAAAAACTAGATTAATATTATTAAAATTAAAGACTAAAAACTTATAAAGCTAGTAAAATAGGTAAAAGAGCTAAATAAAGATAGAAACCTTATAGCCTATAAATTTAAGCTTTTTTACTAGTAGCTATTTAACTCTAAGTACTATACTTTATAACTAATAGAATAACTAAAAGTAACTTAGCGTAAGCTAGCTAACGCCTAAGTCTAGTTAAATAAACGTATTTAATATTTATTTAGGGCGCCTTTTTTTTAAGTATAGCTTATAAACTAATTATATTTAACTACTAAAATCCTCTATAGATAAGCTTTAAAATATAATCTATTTATAGACCTATTTTTAAAGTACGCTAACTTAAATATAGTAGTACGTATAGATAGTAGCTACCTACTATAAGATAGCTTAGCTTTAATAACTTATTTTCTACTATTTACTACAACTACCCTTTTAAAAAAATTAATAATATATAACTTACTATATTATAAAGCTCTAGATATTAATACCTTTAAAGGTAAAAATAGATATAATTATAAAATATAGTATATTAAAGTAATAGATAAGCTATAAACGCTTCTAATAAAAACTATTTATATATAGTACCTATAAAATAAAATTAAAAGTAACGCCTAAAATATTATCTACCTATTACTTAGCTTTATCTAAATAATTTAAGATCTTCTTACGCTACTAAATAATATCTATATATTTTATAATTATATAGTAGATACTAAATATAAACTTTTTAGTAATAAACTTAAGTAAAAGAGTAAAAAAACTATAGCTACGTAGTAGTTTTATTTTCTTACTATAATTAACTTTTTAGGCTATAGTAAATTTTAAAAGCTTAAATATATATATTATTTTATATAACTATACTTAGCTAACACTACTTTTAGTAGAAAATATATTAATAAAATACTTTTAAACTTTTTTTTTAAGTATACTACTTAGAGTAGTATAGTAGTAACGTGTTACTTAGTTTCTAAAGTAATACTAGAATATTTTAGAATAATTATAACTCTACCTAAAATAGAATAAGTAAATTTTACTATAATAATATACGTTAGAATATAATAATTAATAAAGGTACTAATACTAATAGATTTAAACGCCTTTAAAACTAAATTAAGTATTTTTTAAAGCTAGGCCTATACTAAAAGTATAGTTACTATAAATATATAGTATTAAATAAAAATACACTTTATAAAAATAAGATAATTACTTAGTTTAAAAATATTATTACGCTTTTAGCGCTAACTATATTAGTTAATAAAAATTTTATTCACTTTAGCTAAAATAATAACTATAACTATAAAGCTAAAAAAGATAGTAGTAAAGTATCTAATAATAAGTTATTAAACTAGATACTTTTTTATAAAAGTGCGTATAGAAGTAAAAGCTACGTAACGCCTAAATAGTTTTAAACTAAGTATTTAACCGTATTTAAATACTTAAAAATTACTTTAATATTATAGTAGTATATAAAATATTTATCTTTTATAATAATAGATAGCTTAATTATATATTTTAGCTAGCTTTTAAAGTAAAAGTTAAAATAAATTAAACTTAACTATAAGTAAAGGTATAATAGCTTATAGATACTAGCGCTAATACTTTTTTTATTTACCTTAACTTTATTAAGTAGAATTAGTTATAAACGTATAATTTTATTAGACCTAGTATATACTAACTAAAAAATAGAAAAGTAAAAAAAAAAAATTATAAAAATAGTAAAAATAATTATTCAGTATAGTATATATATTACTACTATTACCTACTTTATATACTTTATAAAACTCTTTAATTTTATTTTTAGAATAGATTAAATAAATTTATATAGGCTAAAGCTAGGCTTTAAAAAAGGGTAGAGATCTATAATATTTAATTATAACTACTACCTACTTAACTACCTCTACTCTATGCTAAAAAAGATAGTATATAAAAAAAGTACCCTAAAAAGTAAAAAATAACTACCTATATTATATAGGGTAATTAATATAATTAGTAGTAAAGTAGTACTGGCCTTTATAAAAAAAGACCTAGTAAATATTATCTAAATTAAACTTTATAACTAAGAGAGGCTAGGCTACTTACTTAATTCTAATAACTATAATATAAAAGTATTTAAAAACGTTATAGCCTATAAGTTTATAGCTATTACTACTACTAACTTTAAAAAGTATATAGCTAAAATAAAATAGCCTATAATAATAGATAAAAAAATTAGAAATAAATTAGCTAACTTTTTAAAGTTATAATTTAAAGCTTTTAGTTATAAGAACGCTAATAAGCTACTACCTAGAAGGGAAAAGATTAATTATACCATTATTTTAACTAATAATAAATTTATACTTTAACCTTATATCTATAGCCTTACTTAAACTAAGGTAAAAGCTATAAAAATCTATCTTAAAAAGATATTAGGAAAAGAGTATATTAAACTTAGTACTTTTTTATTTACTATTTTAGTAATAGTTACTAAGAAGCCTAAAAAAGAGCTATAAATTTATATTAACTATTAAGCTTTTAATACCCTAATAATAAAAAATAAAAATATACTACTAGTAATAAAAGAAACTCTAGTAAGATTAAATAAAGTTTAATAGTTAATAATAATAAACGTAATTATTACTTTTAATAAGGTATATATTAAAAAAAGAAATAAGTATAAAACTATTTTTCTTACTTAATAGGGCCTTTATAAGTATTTTATAATACTATTTAGCTTATATAATACTTTAAATATATTTTAGATACTTATTAATAAGACTTTACACAACTTTTTAGATAAGTATTAAGGTAGGTTATAAGTAAGCTAATTATATAAGTAAGCTAATTACTCTACTAAGCCTATACTAAAGTATACTATTAACTAATAGTTTTTTTAATATTTTAATAACTTACTTAGCTATTAGAATTAAGAAAGGCTAAACTATAGCTTATACTTTAGGCTATTAAATAAAACGTAACACTATTTTAATAACGCGCTATATAGATCTATAATATACCTTAAAGTATACTAAGTATATAATATACTAAAACTACCTTTTAACGTAATTACGCGCTTAATTTAATTAATCTTCTAAAAATAAAAAAGTAGGTGCTTTTTTAAAATATACTTAACCTAAACGCCTAAAAATTTCTATTCTAGCTTACTACTATAGTAAATAAAGCTAATTTTCTATAGGCTAAGTATAGCCTAAAACTAGTAGGCTAGAACTAAGCTATAAACTTTATTAAGTACTAGCTAAAGCTTATAATAAAGTTTAATTAAAAGTATAACTATAAGAAAGCTCTTTATAAAAATCTAAAGGTTATATAGGGCTAGTTCTAGCTTATAAAAAATATAAAATCTAAGTATAGTATTTAGAATAAAGATACTTATAATTTTAATAAGTTTAGCTTTATAATAAATATAATATTAACTAAAGTAGTAGTTATAAACTTTAAGTATTAAAGATAGCTAAAAAGCGTATAATAAGGTAACTAGGAGTAGGCTATAGTTATTTAAAGCATTAATGCAATAGGCTAAGTAATTCTACCTTTTATTATTTTTTAAAGTAAGTACTACTTTTCTACCTAGTATAAA
Source organism: Periconia macrospinosa (assembly GCA_003073855.1). Classification (NCBI taxonomy): domain Eukaryota; kingdom Fungi; phylum Ascomycota; class Dothideomycetes; order Pleosporales; family Periconiaceae; genus Periconia; species Periconia macrospinosa. The sequence continues at coordinate 15,886 of KZ805778.1, forward strand.
AAGAAGAATCTACTTTTTAACTAGGTTATTATAGTCTCTAAGAATAGCTAGATAATAAATAAGCTTAGTATATAGTAGCTAAAGCACTTTAATAAGTATATAAAAAAGCGTACTATTAGTACTATATATCTATTTATTATTAATAGCTATAAGAGCTATAATTTACTTAAATTCTAAGATTACTATAAGGCTAATAAGATTATTATACTTTATATACCTGCTTACTTATTCTATTTTTTATAGCCCTTTAATATAAGGTATTTTACTCTATTAAAGAACGCGTATAGGTACTAAGCTAAAAATCTAATGCGTAACTAGATTACCTATATTATAAAAACTAAGTTTCTACTTTACTTTATTACTACTTTTAAAGCTTTAATTACTAAAAAAAATATCTAAAAAGGCTTTTAAGGCGCTAGCTTAGTTTTTCTTAACCTAGACGTAGTAATATTAAAGCTTAATATTAAGCTTTATACACTTTTACTACCTATTATTAATAAGGACTCCTAGTAGTTATAGATACTAGAAAATACTCTAGAATTTAGATTATAATTAATACTAGTAAAGTAGAGGATTTAAAAGTATATAGATAGCTCCTTAATATCTATAGTTAAAGCGTTTAAAAAGCTAGTAAAAGGCGCAGCTATAATTACGTATAAGCTAGTATTAACGTAAAAGAAGAATACTAAGCTTTAAGTAGCTAATAAAGCTGCTATATAATATAAATTATATAAAAAAAAGTATATTTAGAATTAAGAAGTATTAATAGCTAAAAAAGAATAGTAATTAGCTTTTTTATAAGAATTTAGAGCGCGTAGTAATAATAAAAAGGTAAAAAAAAGTAAGTATACTAAACTAAGTAAGCTATTTTAAAGACGCTATAGGTAATATAGTAAGACTAAGTATAACGCGTAAACTTATAAAACTATAGTAGATATATCTATAAATTATATAAAGAGGTTATAGAATACTATTTTATTTAAATCCTATAGTATATTATATATTTTATAGAGTAATCTAGTGCGGGCTTAGTAGAGTAATTAGCTTACTTATATAATTAGCTTACTTATAACCTACGTTATAAAAAGTATATAGTAGTAAAAAAAAAAATATACTACTAAGGTACTTTACTTTTATATAGGTAAGTGTACGTAGATAGCAGTGCTTCCTTAGCCTTATCTATTTTATTTATTTACCTATTTACTTACTTTATAAAGTAAGCCTTATTAAAGTCTATAGTATAATTATTACTATTTTTTTAATTAGATATTTAGCTTACTTAACGCTTTATTATTACTTATACTTATTAACTTTTTTATAAAAAAATAAATAAACTATAGAAATATTACTAAAAATATTTTAGCTTAGAGTCTTTTAGAGTTTAGAGATAAAATAATAGTTTACCTTTTAATATAGTATAGGTATATAATATAGCTATATAATATCTAGGATTTACTACTACTAGTATATAGAATAGCTAACCTATATTAGCCCTAACTTTATAAAGCTAAAGCTATTTTATTATTACATAAAAAAAGAAAAATAAAATATAGTAGTATTAAATTATAGTATTAGTATAGCTTACTTTAGTATAGTCTCTATAAAGGTGCGTAAATCTAAGTTAAAATTCTATCTAGTATAAAAATAACCCTATAGCTAGAATTAGAATAGGCCTTAAAAAGTAAATTAGGCCCTTTAAAAGTATAGGAATAGTAACTTAAATATTATAGTTTACCTTTACTATAATACTAGCTATATATATATTATTAGTATTAGTAATAGTATAGCGTTCTTATTAAGCTAACTAGAGCGCACTTCTTATAAAATTAAAATTAGTTTACGTAATAGTAATTAAGTAATTTTATAATATAGTATAATATATAGCTATATTTATAATAGTATATTATAAAGCTATCTAATAGTATATTAAAATATTATTCTACCTTTAAGCTTCTTAGACTTTCTATTAATACTTCTACTAATAAATAAAAACTTTTTATATAGGCTAAGTTATAGTTTATCTAGTAGGCATTTACTAGGGCTGTTACCTAAATCTCTTATAACGTAGGTCACAAGCGAGCTGATCACACAAGCGAGCTGATCACTCTGCCAAGCCCGCACCAAAGTATGCTATCAACCAACAGTTTCTTTAATGTCTCAACAACCTACTCAGCTATTAGAATCAAGAGAGGCTAGAATACAGCTTGCACTTCAGGCTATTAAACAAGACGCGACACTATCTCAACGACGCGCTGCACAGATCTACAACGTGCCTCAAAGTACACTAAGCACACGACGTGCTAGAACTACCTTTCGACGCGATTGCG
>KZ805779.1:0-18131 GCA_003073855.1 Periconia macrospinosa
CCATTCTTCCCTAGTTTGCCTGTTTCCCCTAAACAAACCCCCCGCTGGAGCGCTCTCCTCTCTCGCGCGCGCGCGCGCGCACGCGCGTAGAACGATATGCCCTTCCTTCCCCCCCACCCACGACTCATAAGACTCGTAGTTAATCAAGTTTAGTTATTTACAACGTGCGCGGTGCTGGTAAGCGAGATTTTTCTCCCCCCGGGGGTGTTTAAATGTTTTGGTTATCTTAGTATATATGACGATTTCAGGCAAGGGGAACGAACGAACGAACGAACGAAGGCTCACTCCGAACTCGTGCATGAAATGAGATGCAGATGCAGATGAGGTGAGGTGAGTAAGTTTTTCCTTCCTCTAGCACGAAGGGGGGAAGTAAAAAAAAAAAAAAACGAGATAACTACATAAGCAAGAGTGAGATTTGAAAATGAGATGCAGATGGAATGGGTGAATTTTTCTACAAGTAGTCCTTACGCCCGACCGGTCGATCGACATGACTGAAATGACTGAAACGAAACGTCAAGAGTGGACTTCGTTACGAGGCGGCATACATACATACATATGTACATACATACATACTAGGTATATCGATAGGGGGGGGATGATGCATGCACACATGAGATGTAACTATGTACCTAGCTATGCATGTATGGATGTACTTGTTAGAAAACGAAAAAGGGGTATCCCATGATAGACAACAAGACAAGACACGAGCACGACACAAGCATTGATTTGAGATGCTTGTGTGTGTGTGTGTGTGGGAAAGCTAGGATGATTCTTGCGTGTTGTTTGTGTGATGGTGGTGGTGGTGGTGAGTTTACAAGGGATATCCTCTATTTCAACCACATGGCGGTGGGGGGGGGGGGGGGGAAGAACGTTGCATGTAAAAAGGTGGGTTTTGTTTTTTTTTTTTTTTGTGTTTTTGGGGGGGGGGGGGGGGGGGGGGGGGGGGGGGGGGGGGAAGAACGTTGCATGTAAAAAGGTATTGATGATTTTTTTTTATGGGTTTTGGTGAGATGGTGATGGTGAACGGGTTGGTTGGTGGTGATGTATGACATAACAAACCCCTCCTCCCCCTTCCTTCCCTAAGTTTACTTACCACGTGTTTACCTAGGTAGTTAGGTACACATTTCGTGGCCAATAATTTTTTCCCGCTTCTTCTTTCACATGCCAACATTTGAACAAAGCTGTAGTTAAGCGCTTCGGTTTTCGCGACGGTCGGAGACGGAAAAACTACGTCCTGTCATGAACCCAGCACGCCATCCCTTCTTCTATTAAACTTCCAGAAGCCGATAGATGCGGAAAAAAAGTGGATCCAATCGAGCAAAACTCGTTCGTTTGCTCGGCATAAACATGGCATATACATACTGTAACTGTTTATCTCCCGGAAACAAAGTGGGGTCCCTGTCTTCGACTATCGTTTGAACTGGTGTTGGTGCCCAGTTCAGTATCTGACCTCATGTACCTTTGTACCTTTTCAAGTTTTCGGCTTACCTACATGCAGCGCCAGTGTCTCACGCTCCCAAATGGGGACCGTCGCATCGCTTTGAGTTTGTGCTTGGGGCGATACGCGCCCACACGTGCGGGCAGGCAATGCATTGACATCTGACACCGCCGACTTGCCGTGGGGCGCCCGGGATAATTACGGCAGTGCACGAGGTGTAGTGCGTATTGTGTGCACCTTTGTAGCATTTGCTGGGAATCGCAAGACGTGCAGGAGGGATGGACAAGCGTGCATAGTACTAGTGAAACGTGATGTCAACACAGGAGAGAGTGGTTGTGTGATGTAAGTGTGATGATGACGATTAGTTGAAGGGGAAGCGTAGAAGGTACTGTAGTTTGGTTTGGTGCAGTTTAGGAATCATGTTGATCGCGGATGGGAGTGAATGGTTGGCGGGGTGGCAGTGTGGTTAGGTGATTGCGACGTTATGCTTCGTGTTTGAGGAAGAGACGGTTTGATGACGACTGCGCCTGTTTGTTTCAAGCCGCCTGGAATCACAAGAAATCCTACCTATCTTGCGGTCTGGCGTGCCATTAGGTTCAGGTTTAGGTTTGACGTGGCGCAACGTGTGTACAATAGTTTTCCGAAGAAAACCTCGCCTCACGGTCACCTTATAATAACAACATGACACCAAGAACACCAAGTAAATCCTTTTTCCGATTGTTTTTACGTGTGATTCCTCTCTCGACGAACGCGTCTTCTTTGAGCAGGCCGGGTGTTCGTTTTGGGTAGGTCTCACTCTGGGGGTCAGACGAAGGATTCTAGGAATAGAATTTCTCCGTACTCCGTGTCCGGAAGGTGGCGCGTGTTGAGCGAGAGCGAGGTAGTGGTTACATTTGGGGCTGCACGTGCCTTGAACCCTCATTCCATAAGAGAAGACTGGCGAGCGGCGTAAGTAGGTTTTGCGGAGAATGAGAGAGTCCTTGAGACTTGGGGTTTGAGAGAGGGTCTGGGGGTTGTAAGAAGGTAGAACAGCTAGCCGAATACGTCGATACGTGTATACATGGTTTTGCATGGTGTACCTGCGTGGTTAGCGGTTACCCAGTGACATTCGAATCTGGCCGCCTTGGTAAGAGAGGCAGCTCGCAACGCAATTAGAAAATGGAAATCATGGTACGATGGCATTCAGCGGTGAGAGGAGAAAGTCAAACAGTAGACAGCAGGACTGCCGACAACCGACTGCAGCGCACCCGTGTCAAGAAGGTCAGCGACTGGGCAACGGCCCGTCAACGATGAAATGGGACGATGCCAATGGACAGGGCCACGACGATAATTGCATTGTATTGTTTTGGCGTGGCATTATGGTTTGGCACGAGGCAGAAGGCTAGTTGATAGGCGGAGATTTCGTCGTGTCATTGTCCGTAGGGAGCTTGGGAGCCCCCTCCAGCCATGTGGTGGAGATTTGGGGGCAAGGGGAGATAATAGCTGACGGGAGGAAGGTCAGCAGGGGGGTGTCTGTCGGACTGTCGCAGCTGAATTTTGAAGGAGCCTGGAGGGAGGGAGTGTGGCGCATGCTGCCGCGTAGAGGGTACAAAGGTACTTGATGGTTTGGGTTAATTAAATGGTGTAGAGTGGAGAGTGTAGGGTGGATCGACTGCCGGGGGCAGACGAGATAATACTCGCTTGGGCTAACCGGAAGGGGGATAGGGGCAGGGAACCGCGTGGCTGGATCTGGAAAACGTCATTTTGGCAGTGTTTCAGATGTTTGTGCCTATGGAGCAACTTCATGCCTCGCCTCGCCCTCGCATGGTGGTGCCACGGTGGAGCGGTTGATATACCTGGCGGTTTGATTACTATGTCGCCTGGATAGTTACAGTAAGTATGATCGGGACCTTGGGACCGCCGTCCTGGAACAAGGCCAGGCTAGCAGGGAGGTGGTATTGCTGCTACTTTACGGAAAATGAGACAGGCGATGCTGATGGGGAGGGAAGATAGATGGATGCCGACAGGCTGAGGCAAGACAAATCAGGTGGATATCAGGCGAAGGCATCCATCACATCACTTTCAGCCATGGCGAGATGAAGGTTTCGCGGCGTGTTGGTTTTGGTGGTGAGAGTGGGTATGGTGCGTCGACGACGTTGTTTCTCCACCATACAGCGCGTTGCCACTTGTGCTGTTATCGATTGACGGCCGGGCGGGTGCGGTTCGGTTCCTCGTTCCTGCATTCTGACTCGCCATCAGGGCCACGAAAAGTCTGGACATGCTGCACTGGTGGGCCGCCGTGGGTGTGGCGTTGCAGGCCAAAAGTTTCAATGTTCCCAGGCACAGTGCCCACGGCTGGGCCGGCATGATTGGCGACGCCCAGCCCATCAGCCTAGTTCGTTTCAGCGCTTTCGGCTGCTCGGTCAGGCACGGGCGGCCATTGGCTGGCGGCGCTGTTCTGTTTTCCATGCACAGGCTCGACTCCGCCCGCTAAGTGGCCAGGAATGGCCCGCCAGTGCCCGCTAGTGCCCACCAGTACCGGGGTCTCTGCGCGCGACCGGGGCTCATATCCAGAGCCTCCCCCCCAGCTTCACCCTTCTCTCACCTCTGTCTGCTATTACAGCCCTCACTGTCGTTTCGTTTCCTTTTGGCGTGCTACCACTGCCTTCCATTCGTTTCTGGCCGTTGTTCTTGTTGATCGTTGCTTGTTGCAGTCATCCCTTCATTCTTTCATTCACCTTCGCTCCACCAGCCTGGCCCTGCTGTAACCTGTTCAACGTACGTTGCCTGCCTGCCTGCCCTTCGTTTCCCTCAACCTCACTCGCTCGAACCACCCGCCAAACATCTCCACGAGCCTCGAAACGAATCCTCCTCACCACCGTGCAACTGTCATTCTTTTCCATTCGCCTGCCGACTATATCAGCCTTCTTGCGCCTGTTTCCCTTTGGCCCCGTTTCCCCCTCCCGGTCCATTGTGCAGAGCATACTGGGTCACGTTACCTTCAATTCACCATCAACCTCAATATAGGTACATTCACTGTTCAACCCGCACCCACAACTTGTGCATTGTCTCACCCCGCCAGTGCAACGCCTTTGCCACTTCACAACCGTCCCCGCGCTTTGTTCGGTGATGCATTCTCGGTGACAACAAAGCCCCATTGTTCGCCCTCGCGCATTGTCACCCACACAACAGCATTCCGCCCTCACTATCGTTCGCTGTTGAAAATATACATTTCCCCGCCATAGTCTTCCCTCGGCATTTGCGCAAAGAACAAACCAAAACGCACCTGGCTGTGCAACCTCAACTTTCTGGCAACCAGCGCCATTTCATATCGCCTCTGCACCCGCAACCCAACCCGAACTACAATCAACCCCCCTTCAAGATACACATGTCCTCCTCCCTCCTCGCCAGGCGGCCGGAGCCATCAACATCGACCGAAAATGCTGCCCTCAATCGCCGCGCTGGAGTTCTGACAGGCTGGGACGCCGGATTATTCGACTCGCTCAAGTTCTCCCACGGCCTCACCGGTGTCGACCAGGATGGCAACTTCCTCTGGGTCGATGTCTTCCTCACCATCCTCGGCATCATTGGTTTTGTGCTTCTGGTCATGCGAATCAGCCACATGGTGTGGAAGCACATGCGCCATTTGACCGCCATGGGCTCCACGGACAAGCAGCTCTACTGGGCTCAGAACAGGTCAAGCCTCTGGCCGTGGATCTACCGACACATCATGATGGCGCCTCTGCACAAGCTCAAGCACAATGCCGGATTCCAGCTCTCGAGCGCAATCGATAACGGAACTCTGCCCGGCCGCCTGCACTTCATCATGCTGGTCGTCTACGGAGGCCTGAACATCGCGTGGTGCCTCGCCCTCCCCTGGAAAGAGGAAAGCGCGGGCATCATCGCTGCCCTCCGTGGCCGATCCGGAACCCTGGCCGCCCTCAACCTCATCCCCACCATTCTCTTTGCTCTGCGCAGCAACCCCCTCATCTCCCTGCTCCAAGTCTCGTATGACGACTTCAACTTGTTCCACCGCTGGGGTGGCCGCATCACAATCATCGAAGCCATTATCCACACCGCCTGCTGGCTCGCCAACACCAACTCAGCAGGTGGCTTCGACGCCGTCACCAAGGGACTTGTCAACGAAGCATCCTATGGGTGGGGCATGGTCGGCACCGTTGCCTTCACCATCATCCTCATCCAATCCCCTTCTCCCATCCGCCACGCCTTCTACGAGACCTTCATCAACATCCACCGCCTCATGATCTGGGCCGCCCTCATCGGTCTCTACCTCCACCTCGACAGGCACCACCTTCCCCAGGTTCCATGGATGTGGCTCATCTTCATCTTCTACGGCGGCGAGCTGACTCTTCGTGGCATCTACATCCTCTACTACGGCTTCCGCATGAACCGCACCTCGCGCGTCAAGGTCGAAGCTCTGCCCGGAGAGGCTTGCCGCCTCACCATCGATCTCGTGCGCGACTGGCACCCCAAGCCCGGCTGCCACGTGCACATCTACATGCCTGCCCTCTCCCTTTGGTCCTCGCACCCCTTCTCCGTCGCCTGGGCCGATACCACCACCCAATCCTCCAAAGCTCTTACCGAAGCCTCCCTCGAGAGCGGTGTTCCCTCCCCGCACGCGCAGCAAACCACGCGCCAAATCAGTCTGGTTTGCCGTGCTCGCACGGGCTTCACCCGCAAAATGTATGAGAAGGCATGCCAATCTGCAACCGGCTCAGCGTTCGAAACCTTGGGCTTCATCGAGGGTCCCTACGGCGGACACCACAGCCTCGACTCATTTGGCACTGCCGTTCTTTTCGCGGGTGGTGTCGGCATCACGCACCAGGTCATGTACGTGAGGCACCTTGTCGAGGGCGCCTACCGCGGCACCACGGCAACGCGCCGCGTGCTCCTTTGCTGGACCATCCCCGACGCACAATCACTCGAGTGGGTGCGCCCCTGGATGGACCAGATTCTGCGCCTCCCGGGCCGCAAGCAAGTCCTCCGCATCAAGCTCTTCATCTCGCGACCCAAGGGTCCCATCCAGAACAAGGCCGGCGACTCGGTCCGCATGTACGCGGGACGTTGCAACGCCGCAACGGAGATTGAGAACGAGTTCAAGAACCGCATCGGCGCCATGGCTGTGACTGTGTGCGGATCAGGCCCCATGGCCGACTCTGTGCGCGCCGCAACGCGAACGTGGGTCGAGGAGGGCAGCGTCGAGTACATTGAGGAAGCATTTACGTTTTAAAAGCGCGTATCTAGTCACTCTTCCCCAGCGTTCTCGCGTTGTTCTCTCGGGACCTCTGCGTCGTCAGCAGCACTGTTCGGTCTCCGCTCTCCCTTGCTTCGGGACACTTAATATATGGGATAATAAATGTAATTTTGAATGAGCTAGGAACTTTTTGGATCAACGTTCAAGAGCGCATTGATTGATCTGGGCCATGCATGTATGCATCAAGAAAGAAAGAAAGAAAGATGGCGGGAAAAGCAGAATCACCCACCCACACCCACCATCGTCACCTCCACCACCACCACTCCCCCGTTAACACCTCCACTTTCGCACCGCGTTTTTTTGTTTCCTTGCCATGCATTAGATGCATCAAATCTTCACTTCCTTGTCTATCCTTCAAACCACCCACCTTTTTTGAAAGCTTCTTGTATATTTATTACAGTTATACCAAACTCTTTTTACCCAATCATGTCTGTCCTTTCCAATGAAATGTTTTTAGCGATTTCTTTTGAGGTTTTTTTGTGGCGTTTGCATCAGCGAGGACTGGTGAACGGTCTAAGGAAGTTAGGCCCGGAAGAAGGGGGATAGGAAGGAGAGAGTTAGTTAGCCAGTCCAGTCCCGCGCCCTGCCTGGAGAGACGCACAGGGGGACGACGAACGACGAATTGGTGTGGTGTGGGGATGATGCAAAGTGAAGTATGGAATTCGTCCATAACCAATTGTGTGCTCTCTCTCTCTCTCTCTTTTATATAAGAAAAAGATAGAGAGAGAGAGAGAGAGAGAGAGAGAGAGAGAGAGAGAGAGAGAGAGAGAGAGCGAGAGAGAAAGCTTTGAAAAATGCAGAAGTTATTTTTATTTGATTATCCCTCACCTCTTGCGATTTTTTTTTGTGGTGATACTCTTTTCAAGGTCAGTCAGAAGAGGTACGGTACGGTACGTAGTTATCGTCGTACTTATTCTATAGGTTACATATGTACATATGTACTTATGTATTGTTTAAGCTTCGCCGCTTGAGAACATAAACAAGTATAAAGTACAAGTCTTGTTTGTTTATTTGTTCCCCCCTCTGTAGAATAAAAAAGAAAACTTGAAAAAGGGTAAAAAAAGAAAAAAAAGTAAAAAAGAGAAGGAAAAAAAGAGTTATATATATACTTACTTATTAGTACTCTAAAAACATATTACATTTACACTTTACACTCTATACACATAGATGGCAGAGAAAGGAAGAAAAAGAAGATGGGGAGTAGTTATATATCTAAAGTACAATAAAAAAAAGAAGAAAACGACTAAAAATCTGCGTTTTACAAAATAAACGTATATATAAGTTTTATTTGTATAAATAAATAAACAAGTATATAATAATATATACCCTTCCCCCTTCCCCCTCATCATGCTAAAGTTTCGTTGCGTTGGTTCGTTCCAACTTCTTGAATCTTCTTTTTCCTACGTCTCTTCGCTCGCTTGCTCGCTGCTTTACTCTTCGTTCCCTTCCATCCATGCATGCGCAACGATTGCATTCAATTCAATCCATTCATACCGAAAAAAAAAAAAAAAAAAAAAAAAAAAACAGATCCAACCCACCTTACGAGAAGGAAAAGAAAACAAAGAAAATGTAGAGATGCAAAACCTTACTTTGATAAAAAAGACAGACACACACTCAAAACACACACGACCTCCAACCCGCCCTGCGCCATGCCAACAAGCAAACAAACAAACAACCAGACAAAACCACACCAAACAAAACCAAAGAATCTACAACCGCCCAATAGCCTCGGGCCCATCACCCCCCGCGAAATTCATGCTCATGAGCGCGTCCTGCCGCCACTCGGCATCAGTTTCACTCTCGCTCTCACTCGCAGACGCATTCGCGACTCTCAATCCACCACCACCTCCACCTCCACCCCTCAACCCATGCTGCTGTCCATCTCTCTCCAATTCATACGAGAACCTCGTCGTTTCCCGCTGCTGCTGCTGCTGCTGCTGTTGTCGCGGCGGACTCGACGGGCCATCAAGGCCGAAATCGAACGTGCCGGCGCGCGGATCCGGGCCTTGATCATGCGGCGTCAAGGCTGGTTTGCTCGCGTATTGGGGCTCGGGGGGCGGACGGTCGGCGGGGGGTCCGGGGCGGAGGATGTTGGGGAGAGGGGACGTGGAGAGACCGGTCGCGCCGTATTGTTGGTGGTGGGGGTGGTTGTTGCCGCCCTCGGCGGAAATGGGGACGGGGCTGTCGTAGAAGACGCCTGCCGAGTCTAAAGGCGAGTAGTCTACGCTGTTGTTGAAGTTGCTGGCGCCTGGCTGCGCTGAGGCTGGGAAGTCGCGTTTGGGTTCTGTTGGTGTGTCGTCGCCGGAGCGGATGCTGTCGGCACCTAGTTCGGGGATGGATGGGGGGTAGTTTTGTGACGGGAGCTCGGAGATGGGTGGGCCGAAGTTTTGGGGGTGGTTTCCCGGGTGTTGCTGGCCAGTTTGGATGGAGAGGTTGTTCATTGCGGCTGCGACGCCGAGGCTGGATGCGCGCATGCTGCCGCCTTTGATGCTACCGGGGCCGCCGCTTGTGCTGTTGCGCAACGTTGAGCTGGTGCCGCTTAAGCTCATGCTCATGCGGCCCTGCGGCTCCTCTGCGATTTGACCTTCTTGTCCTGGGAATCCGAACCCATGGATGTCGCGAATACTGTACTGTGCAATGGTGCGCATCTTGCGCGTCACCCACCCGGCGAGGATCTTGCCTCGTTGCTTCTCGCCCAGACGCGAGCGGTGGAAGTCGCCGCGTATCACAAAAGCAACTATGTCGATGACTAGCTGGTGTTCATTGAGGACGGCGTTGACGATAACTGGAACCATGGAGGCAAGGAAGTTCCTGCGGTGAATTTCAACTACTACAACCACCAGTCCACCGGCTTGGAACACGGCACTGCAGATATGTATTAGCAGATAACTCCTGATGTAAGTGCGTCAGTGAACGTACCATCCGCCAGAAACGATATTCCGATGGCATCTCTCCACGCTCTGTTCAATGTCCATAGAGAAGTGATTCAGCCCGTTGACCTCGAATGTATCTCCAATGCTGCCTAACACAAACAATACCTGCATATCGACAGGTGCACCGCCAGGCCCAATAGGCCTGGTGACGTTGTGCAGGAAGCCTAAATCGCCAGTCCTGACGTAGCGAACGTTGGGATCACCATCGACCGTCCTGCCGTTGAATCTCTCTGCATCCAATCGCTCTTTGCTTCCGTAGAAGCTGTGCGCGTTGGCTTCAGATTGCACCCAAATCTCACCATACTCACCAACCAGGCATAACTGGTTGGTTTCTGGGTTGACAATGGCGATTTGTGTGCTCACAGGGACCATGCCGGAGTCTTGGATGAGGAGTGAGTGGGGCTCCGTGTCTGGATCAACGGGCATAATAAGACCCCGTCGCAGCGCCACGAGATCGAGATGGAGCTCTATGGGCTCAATGCACATGTAGGATCGTGACGCTACCATGGGGTTGAGCACGTGTGAGTAAACGGTGTTGATAGCCGTCCTGTCCAGACTCGCTGGCGCGAAATGTACTCGGACGCGTGAATCTAGACTGTGTCAGAAGTGGCGTGACAATATGTGGATGCAAATACTTACAAACATCGGTGCGTGGACGGCCGTCCGTAGCTATCATCAGGTTCTTAAGCTCGTGGATCGCCATGGACTTTCCTGCGCCCCTAGACATAGCATAGTCGAGCATCTGGCTCGTTGCATATGCATCTTTTATCTTGTATCTCGAAAGTGTTTGGAAGAGTAGATTTGGGTTCTGCGCAAAATCGACGGGGGACACAAGGTACGTAGGTGTGGCTAGAAAGATACCCATGAGACAGGTGTGAACAAAGCCTAAACCAACGGTGCTTCTCACGCAACCAAGCACCGGCCTGGTACTCGTCATCTGACATGTTTCCTTCTGCACCTTACAAAGCGCCATGATTGTATCGTGGCCTAGCTGCACAGCAATGCGCCGTTGATCCGGCGTCCAGAACGTCCAAACGAGTACTGGGTAGCCGGACTGTACCCAGGCCGGTCGAATCGTTAGGCCAAGCTCCCGACATCCGTTTGACTGCTTAGGTGGTTTTGTCGTGTTGTAGATGTGGGGCAGGTTGACCTTGAGAATAACAGCCGATTGCTTCAGGTGCTGTGAGACCTGCTTGATCTTGAGCAAATGGTCCACTTCCGTATTCACAATGATGGCCTTGACTTTGAGGTCGGCGATGATATGTAGCATAGCCGGCGCGTCTTCGTTCAGTCGCAATTGATCGATGGGAGCCATGGGGATCGCAACTACGCCCAGCACGAAGCAGGCATGAACGGCGAAGACGAATTCTTCCGAATGTGTGTACATGAGGAGAATATGATCACCAGGGTGTACCTTGACTTTGTTCTTGAGATACATGGCAACCGCAGCGACTTTTTGGTCGAACTTCTTCCAATTGACTCCTTTGCCTTCCCTGCCACGGCCATCAATAGTGCAGTAGGAGAGTTCTTCAGCTTGTCGCGACACCCGCCACTGCATCAAGTCATGGATGTTGGAAAATTGATTGAGGGGAGTCGAAGTGCGATCATCAATCACAACTTCTCGATGGTCCACACCAGAATATTGTTTCTCCTGCAACAGCAGGTAGTTTTGGCGTGCCATGGAGGCCACGGGCGACCAGATGCCACCAGCTACGTCGTCACCCAGGGCGATGTTCTGGACAGCTCTTTCGATGCCGAATTTGATGTGAACACACGGGAGTGATCCGTTGTCGAATTCTTTGCGGCAAAGCATGTTTCCTATCTCACGCCTGCCATTTTTCATGACGCGTGGAAGAGTATTGGGCGCTGTGATCATGACACAGTACACACGAAGGTGGTGCTCATTGTACAGTACTTCCATGCACCGATCTGATAGCGAGTCAAGGAAAGGAATGTCGAGCTGTCGTGGAGGCCCGCCGGGATTCGTCGGCGCAGTCGAAGCTGCTTGCGTTTCAATTAATATTATCGGCAAATACTCCCCATTAACATGAGCATCAAACGCTGAGCTGCTCCTTGTTAGCGGTTGTTCAATCCGTGATGGACAATGTACTCTTACCAATCGTAAATTTTGGGAACGGTTTTCATAATGTTCGTCACAAGATGTTGTACAAAGAAGTACCGATGTTCGGCCTCCAATACGCCATGCTCAACCCACTCTACCCGCTGTCGTATGCGATCTTCGTATAAGCCCAGGACAAATATTTTACCTTCGACGATACATCCAAGGAGTCCGGTTCTAAGGAATTCAAGCTCTACCAGTTGCGGTGTGGGGCTTCCCTCTACAAACCTGTATGGCCGGGCGTGGAAGATGGTTTCAGTGTGCTTTTGAAGCTGCCAGAAACCACCCGATAATGATGGGGAGTCGACCCAAATTTCTCCAATAGTATACGGCGAACAGAGCAGACTTGTCTCTGGATCCACAATGGCCACGGTCGCATCCGGAATAGGATATCCAAAAGCACCAACACGCATAGTGCCGGGCTCATTCGCGCGCTTCTTAGCCTCTTCACCCATGGCAATCACGACGACCTCGTTCATTTTCAGCGCTTCCTTGTCCAGCAGGATCTCTGTCAGCTCAGTACGACTCTTCTTTTGGTTCGTCTTTTTCGTAATACCGCCACCGATTAAACTTGAATAACCATTCGCAGGCGTGGAATTCTCAATCTTCTTGTCATCCTCCTCTTCTTCCTCCTCTTCCATGCTCAGAGGACAACCCATGCGCTCTTCGCCACCTAGCCAGTCCCTGACTGAGATGATCATCCCACCGTGCTCGGGCAAACATAGCATAGGCGCTATCAACTCATTTGCCCGTGGGTTTCGCATTGGACGCAGCCAACGATCGCCTAGGATTTCATGGAACTCACTGTCTACAGTGAGCGTATCAATGAGACATATCCGGACCGAGGCGAAGTTAGGCTCCATGTTTTTCTTGAAGTTCCGCGTCGCCATAGGGTCAGTTTGGTAGTTGTACGCGGCCCTCTTCAGCCCGGGGTAGTCGGCGACCATGATGGTCGCTTTGTATTTGGTGATCAGGTGAGCATACAGACCGGGTGTTTCTACAATTTGCGACTCCGCCCAGATAGTGGTGTGCCCCCCATACACCGCATACAGAACAGAAAGGATCATGCCGGCACTTTCGCGAGGATCTAGATAGCTGAGAATAATCTCCGTCGGACCAGATCGCGGAGGTGTTGCAATGAAGTTGCCATTGCGATCTCGTAAACTAACATTGAATGTATCGGCATTGGCTGTGCCCGTGGGTATCGTAGACATCATGGCGCTGATGCATGCCATTTGATGCATGATGGTCCTGTGGCTGAGTACCACTCCCCGCAAATCACCCGTGGGCGCGCGTGAAAATTCAATGTAGGCAACCTCGGGCACCTGCAAAGGGGGTGTGCCGTCATGCTTCTTGGGGTGATAGCTGCCGAATTCATTCGTCTTCCACCACTCAACCCCACTGGGCCACTTCAAACGGTTTTGGCTGATGTCTCGGTGGAACGCTTTGAGGTTATTGTCGGTAGTCAGGGCGAGATGTGCCTGGGTAGTGGTCAAGAGGAGGTTGAGTTTCTGGTAATCATCAACACTATTGATGGGTACTGCGACGACACCGGCTATGAAGCAGCCCAATAGAGCCACGGCAAACTCAATAATCTCAGTATCCCGGTAGACCAAGGCCACGCGATCACCCCGGTACAGATTGCTCTTGTCCCGGATGACTTTGGCGACCTTTTCCGCCCGACTAGCAACCTTCTCCCATGTTATCGAAGCTGTCTCTTTACCCTTGGAGTCGAGAACCCAAAAAGCTGGTTGGCGGGGTTGTACGCGCCCTCGATGCCGCAACACGGCGCCGATGTTATCGAACTTGGACATGAGAATGTTTGGGTTGTGGGGATCGTAGACATCGAATGGTAGCTCACGGGGCTCGAGGGGAAGCATTGGCTCTATCACGCCTCCGGCCAAATCGAGCTGGTTCATCATGGGCGGAGGGATTGCGGCGGTGGGGGAAAAGGCATCGCCAGATGAGTACCGGTTAGGTCCACCGTAGGAATCTGGATCATTCTGTATCTGCTGGCCAGTGAAATCTGAGAAATAGCCCTGGTGGGCGTCTAGCATGGTGCTCTGGCGGCTCATGTCTCCTGCGCCAGGCGAAGGGTAGCCTCCATCGTAGCCAGGCTGGGTATCGGGGTTGAAGGCATAGTTGGAGGTGACCATGGTACCGTCGCGCGAGTAAGACTGGTACTCCTGTGGGGTTTGAGGTCTAGGTAGAAAAGTTTCGCTGCTCTGAGAGCTTCGGCGGTTCATGGAACTGGTCCTTATGCCCAGTTGTTTCTCTTGAAAGCGGCCGACCTGACTAGGCGGGTAGGCCATGTACTGCGACTGACCACCATTGTTTCCTTGGAAGTTTGGATTCGCATACGGCGGAGTACGTTCGCGAGAGAGCTCGATGGTCGGCGGGGCGGCGAAGGATGCGGAGCGCGTAGCGGAGGGCGAGCCGGGAGGAGACGCATCGTCGGGGGAGGGGTTTGCGAGTCGCAGTTGGCCCTGGACCGGTTCTGGCTGTTGAAATTGGGAATATTGAGAGAGGAGGGCTGCTCTTCGCTTCTCGTAGCTGTGTAATGATCAAAGGCACATGTACTGTCAGCGCATGCGACGACCAAAGAAGCGCGACTCGAGCATCCTCGGTCTGACGGCCATGAAGAGAAAGGAAAAGAAAAATGGCAAGACTAACCCCTTCCGTGTGATGTCTCCCTCCTCCAGTTCATGCTCAAGCTCGCTAAGCTTGGCCTGCAGTTCGGCGTTGTGGTCGGCCATGTTTCCTGTTTCCTGATTCCAGTTTCCTGGGATGTGGACTGCTCAATGCTCCAAGCTCCAAGCCCACGGATCAAGTATCACGGCTCAGCGGCGGGTGGCTGGAGGCCTGTGTGTCGAGGCGTCGAGATGGGATTCGAACTCGAAGTCGAGATGAGAGGCAGCTGTGGGGTAGTATGCTGTGGGAGCTGTGGCTAAGGTGCATGCGACATATCCAGCGGGCGCACAGCGTTCAGACGGACGGTGGGCGAGGGATGGATGAATGCAAGGCGGGGTCGGGTCGGGCCGTTGCAAGAGACTGGCGCTGGTGTGTGGACAAAAACAACGACAAGGGGAGGTTAACGATGAGTGGGATGGGGTGAATTGGAGGAATGCGTCTTTGGGTGGTGGTTAAACGAGGGTCGCTGGTGGTGTTTGGTGTTGTTCACTTTACGGCGGCTGCGGGAGGTGGAGAGATGATGGCTGATAGGATAGGCTACTGCTGCTACACACAATAATATGTACAAGGTCCGGCCCAATGTAGCGTACCACGTTTAGCGGGTAATGGGCCAGCTGATTCGCCCAAAAAAACAATGACGAAGAAACGAGATCGAGTCTAATCAAGTTCAAGCTTCAGGAACAGGAACAGGAATAGAGATGGAGCAGTAAGGCTGGACTGGGCAAGGCGGGCGAAACTTGGGCGACACCAAGCGGACTATGACGCAGTGCCCCGATGGATACGGCCATGGCCATACACGACTCTGCTATTGCCGTACCTGACTTAAATTACCTACTGTGTATGTAGGTACACGGTACCGTACACATGATATCCCTCCCTTCCCTTCCGAGGTACCAAAAAGGCCGCAACGACCTTTTGTGATGATAAAGCAAAAAGGTCTCAAGGTAGCGAGGATGGATATGTACATGCTCAGATATCTACAATCACTAATCGAGTAATCAGGCCCCTTCATCTCCCCAACTACATTACCCTGTTCCAACCATTCACTCCGTGTCAGTTACCATGGATTTCATTTCTGAACTGCTAACGTGCGGTCGGCATGTCCCTGTGTGGTCAAGTGTGTGCAGGTACAGGTTTGGTGTTTTTCACTACGCTGCACGTGGGAACGCTAGTCCTAAAACGTCCTCCCCAGCATCATGCCTCGGCTCTCGGAAAATGCAATTGAAACATTCTACGAACCACCGCATCGTCGTGATGCATCTTTATTCACATGCCGCAATAATATGAATTCGTCCCAATTCCCCTGAGATTATATACTAAACATCCCCCAGACCCTTTTCATCCCATCCATCTTGCAACCATGTCCACCCTCATCCGCCCTCCCCCGGTCAACCCCTCGCAATCCGCCATCGAAAACCTTCTGGAGTTGACCCAGCTCCACGACATCGACCCCGATCTTTTCACCAACCGACGCCCGCTATGGCATCCTCCGGGAGCCCGCGGTATCTACGGCGGCGCTGCCATCGCGCAGACCCTCAGTGCCGCACAGAAGACGGTTCCCCCGGAGTTCACAGTCCACTCCATGCACTGCTACTTCGTGCTGGCCGGTAACTCAGACATCCCAATCATATATCACGTCGAGCGAGTGCGGTCAGGAAAATCCTTCGTCACACGTACCGTCCAAGCAAGACAGCGAGGTAAAGTCATCTTCACAACCACCATAAGCTTCGTCCGCCAAAATAGCGGCGGGGAACGTCTGGTCAAACACGCCGTCGAGAAACCCCCCGTCCCCGATGCTGTCGAGGGCATGGACGATATCGACCAAGACCGCTCCACCGAGCGCCCCTTCCAGAGCCAGCGCATCGAAATCTACAACGACGACTCCCCGCACCCACACACCAAAAAGTGCCGCCAGTGGATCAAAGCCCGCGGCACCATCTCTCCCGCCGGCGGCCACGAAGCCCACCTCGCGGCGCTCGCATACATGTCGGATAGCTACTTCGTCGGCACCATCGCACGAGTACACAAACTGTGGCGCTTCGGGTCGAGCAGCAAGGCCAATATCAAGAGCAACATCGACGATAAGGTCCTCAAGAAGCTGCTCGCCATGAGCGATAGCGATCTCAAGCGCATCGGTTTCCTCGACAAGCACGAAATCGAGCTTATACGCAAGGTCAAGAACGGCGAGCCCGTCGAGGCTGAAAGCAGCAGTGAGCAGAACACGGAGGAGAAACCTGAGGTTGGCATGATGGTGAGTCTGGATCACGCCATTTACTTCCACGACCCCCGGGGATTCCGCGCGGACGAGTGGATGTTTGCGGAGATGGAGACACCGTGGGCGGGCGATGGGCGTGGTTTAGTCTTCCAGAAGATTTTTTCCAGCGATGGCAGGCTCATTGCTACGTGCGTGCAGGAAGTAAGTTTAATGCAACCCAGTTACCCCTATACATCACTGAATAACATACTAACATCTCTTCCAAAAGGGCCTCGTCCGCCTCAAACAATCCACCGACACCCCTCGTGAAAGCAAACTGTAAAAAAAAACCGCCCCATCAACCCCACAACATCATCACGCAGAACAGAGACGACCCTCGCATTTGCATTCCCGTTCTATACATTCCTCCCATTTCCAAGCATCTTTCCACTTCAATGTACCATGTATCACCCTGTTATGCCCTTCTATATGTACAGAAAATTTTTAGATAGTTTTGCAATCGCATCGCCTTTATAATTCCATGATACCTTGTACTCTTTGTATACATAACTCTATCAATTGTTCACATCACTCGTTCACTCATCAATCAGGCACATAAATATCTAAAGTCCTCCTCATACATCATAAATGACATGACTTTCGCTCTCCTCTCTCTGCTTTCCTTCGTTCTCACCTATGTGCAGTCCACCGTGCATCACACACACGCATCAACCCATATAGAGTTAGAAATACCAGTGAATATTATTTTAATTAAAACACAAGTTTTTTTCGTTTAGGTTGACGCAATGTCACAGTGTATCGAAGAAGGAAAAGGAAAGGAGTAAAAGAATAACAACAACCAAAAAAAAGAGATTATACCTCTACTTAGGTACCTACCTACCTACCTACCTTTCCCCCTCCCCCCTCCCCCATCCTCCTCTACAATCTCTTTTGTCTTCAACAATTTAATCCCATCATTCATCCATCTTTATTTCCCTTTTTCCCCTTTCTCTATTCGGCTGAAACCTAACATCTACCTACCTACCTACCCACCCTCTCCCTACCCACCCTCTCCCTACCACCCCAAAATCCCAAAAACTAAAACTAAACTCACTACATATCTATAATCCTATACGTTTTTTCAATCCCCTATTTCTTTCTTTTTTCATTGAGGTTTAGCTAATGTTGCTGTTGTTTGCTAGATAGTTGTGTTATAGGAAGTGTGAGGGATGTTAGGGGAAAGGTGGAGTGGAGGAAGGAAGGAAGGAAGGAAGGAAGGAAGGAATTTGGAGGGTGGGAAGGGAAGGTGGGAAGGTAGAAAGGTAGTAAGGTAGAAGGGGGTTGGTAGAAGGGGGTTCAGAGGAAAGGAGGGGAAAGGAAAGGGAAGGGAAGGGAAGGGGGAGTAATGATGATGGTGGTGGTGGTAGTGTGGTGGGTGGGGGAGGGGGAAAGGAGGTAGGGTAGGGTAGGGTAGGGTAGGGTAGGGTAGAAGGAGGGTTGGG
>KZ805780.1:0-18090 GCA_003073855.1 Periconia macrospinosa
ACGGCCTTTTTTTGTTAGTAAAAGAAGTGATCGACTCGTATGCCTGATCGACTCGTATGCCGATTACGTTATACATAACAAATCTTTCTAAAATATATACATACAACTATAGGTATATTTTAGTATAACTACGAATATTTAAAAAAAAGAAAGTAGTAAAACTATATGGTACTATTAAGTTATACTATCTTAAATTTTTCTTAAAGTATAATTTTCTAATTATGTTATAAAAAGACGTCCGTCCTCCTACGTATGTAAACTTTTAGTGTTACATGTTATATAACACGCTAACCTATTAATCCGAAAAAAGAAATCCGTTCCGCCCTTCCTTTTTTTACTCTTTCCTTCTCTCCATCATGTACCTCACTACATTATGTACATATCTACATACACGGTACCTACCTACCTACCTACACGTATCCTTATCCCCAAATTTCCCCCGACCAAACCCCACGTTCTCTCCGCTCCGTCCGCTCCGAACCGAACCGACAAAAAGCCCGCTCGTCGCTCGAAACCGGACTTACTTCGTTACTGGTATGTTGCGGAAGCGAGTTTTTCGCGAGGTTGGGCCGAGTTTATGTACATACATAATCTACCTATCGGGTTTGGTGGGGGGTTTGTGTACCTATTCGTGGGGTAATAAGAGGAGAGAAGAGGAGAGGGGTAAAACTTTGTAGGTGCGGTGCTCGCGCGTCATAGGGCTCAGAGCGCAAAACACCCCTCCTCCGCATGCCTTACTTAAGTATAGGTACATATATGTATGTTACAAATACATATAATTTTTGGAGGGGTGTCTTAAAAGTTCCATTGTAAAAAGGTACCGTATAGAAGTGGTATGTATGGATGGATTGGGGCGCGTGAATTAAATAGAGATAGTAAACGCGGTCTCGCGTCCCGTTGCTCGTCTTGTGCCTTAGATCCTGTGCTGTGCTGTGCCCCACCATCACCACCACCACCACTAGACAGACTAGTCAACTACTACAATATACTATTAACTACCTACCCTACCTCCTCCACATTACTTACTATATCATCTGCCTTGAACCTCATCTCCTCTCTTCATCCTTCTTCCTTCTCTTTCTTTTCTTGCTGTACACATACCATACCGTACGATACCCCGCTATATACCCAATCCATCACCCACCATGCCTGCCGATACTGTAGGAAAGGTAAGTTAGCTACCTACGCTGCCACCCTCCCTCCTCCACTCCCTCCACCTACCTCTGTTCTTTTGCACTACACCCATCTCCGTCCATCTGCCTTCTCCCATCCCTTCACATTCATATCCCCAATCAATCTGCATCGCGAGAAAAAAGACTCCACAAGGTCCAACCGTCAAACAACCAGCTAACCCCGCGCCTGCAAAACAGACCATTACGTGCAAGGTACGTTGTCATTCTCTCGCATCAAAACCCGCCGTTTCCGCGCCGCAATCCCTTCCCGTGCCGTTATCGCGAGCCGAGCCTGCCAATTGTCGGCGTTTTGGCTAGAGATTGTTGCCATTGCACGCCCAACTCCAACTGCCGCGCCCGCCATGCCCCTCCACCTCCGCCCCTCCCGCCAGAAGCCGACCCGCAGCTCTAGCCCACTGCACCACCCATGCCTGCCTATGACCGCATACTGAGGGCGTCGACACATATTCATGCGTTCCAATCCAGGAACGAACAAACGAGGACACAATGGCCGAATTTCTGCATTGAGCAATTGGACAAGTCGCATGCTGATTCGTATCCTCTGATTGCTTCTAGGCCGCCGTTGCTTGGGAAGCTGGCAAAGACCTCTCCATTGAGGACATTGAGGTCGCCCCGCCCAAGGCCCACGAGGTCCGCATCGAAATCTACTACACTGGTGTTTGCCATACCGGTACGTTGTCCGCCGTCCGCAGCCCAACGAGCGAATCGCAGGGCATACAACTCTCAGAGAGAGATGGCAGGATATCGAGACCGGCTGCTGATGTGGGATAGATGCGTACACGCTCTCCGGAAAGGACCCCGAGGGTGCCTTCCCCATCGTCCTTGGGCATGAGGGTGCCGGTATCGTCGAGTCGGTCGGCGAGGGCGTCACCAACGTGAAGCCCGGCGACCATGTCATTGCGCTATAGTACGTCTCCTCCACTACAAGTAGGCATTACGTCTCCTAACTGCCTCAGCACCCCCGAATGCCGCGAGTGCAAGTTCTGCAAGTCCGGCAAGACCAACCTCTGTGGCAAGATCCGCGCCACCCAGGGCAAAGGCGTCATGCCCGACGGCACCTCGCGATTCAAGGCCCGCGGCAAGGACCTCCTCCACTTCATGGGCACCTCGACCTTCTCCCAGTACACCGTCGTCGCCGACATCTCCGTCGTCGCCATCACCGAAAAGGCCCCCATGGACCGCACCTGCCTGTTGGGCTGCGGCATCACCACGGGCTACGGCGCAGCCGTCATCACCGCTGGCAAGGGCGGCATTGAGGAGGGCGCAAACGTCGCCGTGTTCGGTGCTGGCTGCGTGGGTCTCAGTGTGATCCAGGGCGCCGTGAAGAACAAGGCCGGTCGCATCATCGTGGTCGATGTCAACGACAGCAAGGAGGAGTGGAGCAAGAAGTTCGGCGCCACCGACTTTGTCAACCCGACCAAGTTGGGCTCCCAGAGCATCCAGGAGAAGCTGATTGAGATGACGGATGGCGGCTGCGACTACACATTCGACTGCACGGGCAACGTCAATGTCATGCGCGCGGCGCTCGAGGCGTGCCACAAGGGCTGGGGCGAGAGCATCATCATCGGTGTCGCGGCGGCTGGCCAGGAGATTAGCACGAGGCGTACGTCTTCCTTCCACCAACTCACCCACATGTGAAGAATATCCATACTAACTATTCTCCCAGCCTTCCAACTCGTCACCGGCCGCGTCTGGAAAGGCTGCGCATTCGGCGGTGTCAAGGGCCGCACCCAGCTCCCCGGCCTCGTGTCCGACTACATGAACGGCGACCTCAAAGTCGACGAGTTCATCACGCACAGGCAGCCCCTCGACAAGATCAACCAGGCCTTTAGCGACATGAAGGCCGGCGACTGCATCCGCTGCGTCGTGAACATGAGGGAGGCATAGATTCGTGGGCGTTATAAACAGACGGTCGTATGTGAATTGAGCGAGAGAATGGAGGGAGTGTACATGTGATGCACAAGAGCACGAGTTGTGTGCCGTGTCAGTCGTGATGCAGCTTTGTATGTAAACGTAACGTGCATGGAAGGAGGAAAGGGAAAGAGGAGGGGAAAGATGGTAGCAGCCGTGCTGGGTCGTGTTCGGTCGTGCTTGCTTTCTCCCTTTTACCCCCACCCTTACCCTACAACGAGATGAAAAAAAAAAAAAGAGGGAACCTGGGAAGGATGGATGGGATGGATGGAGTTACCCCCGTAACTAATCAAAAAAATGATACATAAAATTGAAATGCAGTACGGGGAAAATATTTCTGGACTTGAAGAGTTGGGAGTCTGTGAGTGGAGTGAGTGAGTACCTTGTTGATCCACACCTCCACCTCCCCTCCCCACATACACATCCTACTTATTCCAATGTTCGTGCAGCTATAGCTCCCCCCCCCGCATGATGTACAAATCGTCTGTCTGTCTGTCTGTTTTTGGTTTTTTTTTTGGGGGGGGGGGGGGGGATTTCGCGGTTTCGTCATTTTCGGTGTTTTTAGGGAATTTGGGAATGAGCGGTGGTGATAATAATAACAATAAGCTGTGCACCCCATCACATTTCCATTTCTTTGTAATACCTACCTACCTACCTACCTACCTATATACGTTATAGTTATATAGAAAGGAAGCATATGCTAAATAGGTATATAGTAGGTAAAGTAGTTTCTTAACAGAGTTAATATTAACGGTAGAAAAAGTTATTACTTAAAGAAAAGAAATTAAGAAAAATATAACTTAATATACTATAGCGTTTTATAATACTCTACTTTGGCTGCTGTTTGGGTACTTGTGGGATTATAGAATGTATAATGTAGGTTTTTGTTTTTAAGAAAGGGGGGGAGGGGAGGGGGAGAGATAGGTAGAGGGGATTAATAGGTGTATAATAATAATAATAAGGTTTATTATTACTACTATTATTTAGTCTAGACGTCTAGGGTTAGTGCTTAGCTAAAGAAGGTATAAGGTTAGTGTGTATAAATATCCCCTTCTTCTTTTTCTTTTTTCCTTTCCTCTTTCTTCTTTACGCTAGAGATTGTAGAAGGGTAGGGTGGGTAAGGTAGTAAAAAGTGCCATAATCTCTATGCATGTGCTGCGTTCTTTGGGTTTTTTTTAGTTCATTATATTTACTAGTTTTAGGTAGTAACTGTAGTGATAGCGGTAATGAGGTTCATCATCATTATCATCCTTCATTCTAGGTTCATCCACTTATTGCCCGATGAATTTACTTCCTGTATATAGACTAGAGCTAAGGCGGGGGGAGGGGGGGTAAGAAGATATATAAATATCCCCTTCTTCTTCTTCTTGTTTCTTTTCTTCTCTCTTCTTTACGCTGTGGATTGTAGAAGGGTAGGGGTGGGTGAAGTGATAAAAAAAAGAACGATGGACCATCTTCATGGGCTGCGTTCCTTGGGTTTCTTGGGCGTTTTTATATGTCTGAATTTTTTAGAAATTAGATTGTGGTGATGATGGAACTCATTATCATTATTATCCTTCATTCCAGATTATCTAGTTGTTCTCTCCATTGTCTGATGAATTTACTTGCTGTATAAAGACTAGGGCTAAGGCGGGGAGGGGGAGTAGGAAGATATATAAATATCCCCTTCTTCTTTCCTTTCTTCTCTCTTCTTTACGCTGTGGATTGTAGAGGGTAGGAGTAGGTGAAGTAGTAAAAAAAGAATCATGAAGAACATGCAATATGTTGCGTTGGGTTCGTTGGCGTTTCCTTTTTTATATCTGTCTAACTTTTCGAAATTAGACTGTGGTGATGGTGAAACTCATCATTATTTACTGTCATTATCCTAACTAGGACCTGGAGGCTTTGGGGTTGGTGCTTAGCTAAGGAAGGTATAAGGTTGGTGCATATAAATATCTTCTGCTTTCTTACTCTGTTCTTCTTTTTCTTCTTTTCCTTTACAACTGTTGGTACGCAGGAGTGGGGTAAGATGGTAGAATAAAACACCAACCGAGTCTTGTTATGTGGGTTTTGTGGGTTTTGGCTTTTTTTTTCTTTTTGCTTAGTGTTTTTGTGATAGTGATGAAGTTCATCATTAATATTCCAATGCTAAGACGTTTTGGTCTTTACACTTGAGGTGGGGGTAGGCGAGGCGGTAGATCAAAATCTTTTAGCACGAAAGCTCATGTGCGTTTCGTGGTGTTTTAGTTTCTTCATGTATTTCCTTTTTTTGGAAATTAGACAGCGGTGATGAAGATTATCATTACTGCCGCTCATTCATATTTGTTCATTCTAGATTTATTCAATTATTTTTTATTAGACAGTGAACTTACTCGCTGTATATAGGCTAGGGCCTAAGAGCGGGATAGGTTGGTATATAAAACCCCTATTTTCTTCTGTTGCTTCCTTCTTCTTCTTCTTCTTCTTTACACTGTGTATTGTGGATATATAGAGGTGAGCTAGTAAAAGATATCAGCGAATCCGCACCTGATGTCGCGGGTTTCCTGGG
The DNA here is from genome assembly GCA_003073855.1 of Periconia macrospinosa. Lineage (NCBI taxonomy): Eukaryota > Fungi > Ascomycota > Dothideomycetes > Pleosporales > Periconiaceae > Periconia > Periconia macrospinosa. The sequence continues at coordinate 5,632 of KZ805780.1, forward strand.
TTTGGGTGTTTCCACATGTTTAGTGTTTTTTTATATTTTGACTTTTTTAGAAATTGGCGGTGGTGATGAAGACTATCGTCGCCATTATTATCCAGTCTGGCGTCTAGGATTAGTGCCAAGGATGAGGTGGGTATATAAACATCCCTTTCTTACTCTGTCCTTTCTTCTTTTCTTCTTTACACTGTGGATTATGCATAGATAGGGGGGTAAGGTAGTAAAAAAAGCAATGTTACAGACGTCCTATGTCGCGGGTTTCGTGGGTTTGGGTTTCTCCTTATGTTTAGTGTCTTTAGGTTGGTAATGGTGGTGATGATGATGATGATAATAATAAGGTGCACCATTATTATTCTCTGTTATACGATGAGTCTACTTACTGTATGTATATATGTAGACTAGGACCTGGGGGGGTTAGTGGCTATATAAACCCCTTATTTTCTTCTTTTGCTTCCTTTTTCTTTTCTTCTTTACACTTGAGGTGGGGATAGTGAGGCAATAAAAAAACAACAAAGAACCTGGAATGTGCTGCGTTCTTTGGGTTGTTGAGTTTCTAATATTGGGGGTTTTAGGAGTTTTGGGCGGGAGATTGATGGGAGGATGGATGGGTGGTGGTGATGAAGATCGTCGTCGCTATTATTATCAAATCTAGTGTCTAGGGGGTAAGTGCTTAGGTAGGGATAGGGTAATACGGTGATAGGGTATATAAACCCTGCTCCATTTCTTCTTTCCTCTCTTTTTCTTTTGCTTTATAGTTGTGTGAGAGAGTAGGGAGAGTGCAGTGGAACAAAACAAAAAGATTCTACGAGCGATGTGGATTCCTTGGGCTTTGGTTTTTGGTTCTAGGTTTATGGGTAGGTTGTGGTGATGATGATGATAATGTAGATCATCGTCGCCACTATTATTGTCCTGCCCGGCTGAGTCTGTGCCGAGGGATAGGTATATAAGCTCTAATTTGTTCTCCTTTCTCGCCTTCTTCTTCTCTACACTGAAGTGACAGGTAGATAAAGTGGGTTGATAAGGTGGTAAAAAAACATCGCCCTAAAAGGCTTATTGGGATTCCTGATGTTTTGGTGTTTTGGAAGTTCGCGGTAATGATGATGGGTCTCATTATTTATTATTACTATCACCATTTGAGTGCTGACGCGGAAATATATAAACCTCCTCCTTCTCTCCTTCCCTCTTTTCTTCTTTTCCTTTATAACTGTTAGTAGGAAGGGTGGGGCGGTGGATCAAAACAGATGAAACAAAATGGTATGTGTTCCTCTTTTGTTTTCTTCATCTTTGCTGGTTTAGGTGGGTGAATTGACGGTGACGGTGATGAAGTTTATTATCATTATTATCATCGCTATTCATCTACTCTACATGCTACATATGTGCTCCACTAGGGCGTGGAAGCTGGAGAGCGCTTGGGTAAGAGGGTGTGTAGAGTATAGAAGCTCTACTTTCTTCCCAGTCCCTCCTTGTTCTTTCTCTTTACAATTGAGCCGAGGAAAAGTAACATGGGTGGGGTAGTAAAAGAAATACGAGGACGTCATGTGCTGCGTTCCTCGGACGTTAGGTTTTTAATTTTTAGGGTTTTTTTAGTCGTGATGGTGATGATGATGAGGTGCAGCATTATCATTATTTTTCTATACTATATAGGATTAGTAAAAAAGGATATTGGGTAGCGGGTATAGGTATATAAACCTCCTATCTTTTCTCTCTTTTCTGCTTCCTTTCTTCTTCTTTACACTTGAGGTGGGGTAGGCTAGTAGAATAAAAGCATCGAACCTGCAAAAAATGTCCTGCTTTTTGTGGGCCTTTTCGTAGAGAGACGGTTATTGTGGGTTGTTCTCCTTCCCCCCACCCCTTCTTTTTCATTTTTTTTTTTGTTATCTGATAATGGTGGTGATGAAGAGCCTCATCACCGCCGCCATCCTACCCGTACACCATTGAAGGCTGGCGTCTGGGGTTAGTTGCGGAAGGGTGGTTTATATAGTATATAAACCCGCTTTCTTCTCCTATCTCTTCTTTCTTCTTTACTCTATAGATTGTAGAGGGTAGGAATGGTAAGGTGGTGATTAAAAATTTTGAAAAAAATCATCGATGTGCTGCGTTTTGTGGATCTTAGTTCTCTTTATATTTTGGCTTTTTCGGATGCTTTAAGAATTAGGCCGCGGTGGTGATGAGGTGCAACATTATTATTGTCGTTTCTTTGTAATTTGTAAGGTTATAAGGAGGGATAGGGTGGGATAGGTTTTGGGGGTGGTATATATAAATCCCCCTTCCCTTCTCTCCTTCCTTTGTCTTTTTCCTTCTACACATAGGAACGTAGGTACGGGGGTAAGTTGTTAGATTTAAATGCTATATCTGAAAAACTTCATGATTCGGTCCTTAGTTCTCAAAAATGAAATAGTGATGTTAATGATAAGACCCATCATTCTTGTCCTGCCTGCCAAGTCTGTGCGCAAAGGCAGGGATAGGTGGCTAGGCGTGGGTATATAAATCCCCCATCTTCTCCCTCCCTCCTTCTTTTCCTGTAGGAACGGCGTGAAGTGGTAAAAAAATATACAAAGAAAGAAATCATGTTCTGCGTTCCTTTTTCATGTTTACATTTTTAGATGTTGTATTAATTAACAATAGTGGTGATGAACCTCGTCGTTGTCCGGCCAGCCTAAGTCTGTGCGGAGGGGTGGGTATATAAACTCTACTTTCTTTTCTCTATACTTCTTCTTCTCAGTAGTGTGGACGGCGAAAACTAAAAATCATGTATCGCCATTTCATAGTTGGCGTTTCTTCTTTTTTTTTTTTTAGGTCGGGGATAGATGTTGGGGGTGGTGATGAATTTCACCACCATTCTGCATGCTGTACAGGGGCCTAGAAGCTGGATTTAGAGTTTTGAAAATGATGGGAGTGAGTATATAGACCTCCCTTTCTTCCCTCTGTTCTCCTCTTCTCGACACAAATGACCGTGGAGGGTAGGAAGGGTAATGCGGTAGATTAAAATCAAACTCTAGAAGCATAATGGTCTGCGTTTCTAGGATTTTAGGTAATGATGAGGCACTCCATCATCATCGTTGAAATATTATTAAGACCTCGAGTCTATGTTGATGGACAGAGAGGTATATAGATATACTCTTCTTCTTCTTTCCTTACTCTTCTTCTCTGTACATTTATGGGAAAGCAAAAAGTTCTATACCAAACAACAACGAAAACTGGTTTATGTTCTGCGTTCCTTGGGTTTGTGGGCATGGGCATTGGGTATTATGTTTTGAGGTTTTGAGGTTTTAGGTGGATTAATAAATATATGCATAGTGATGATGAAGCTCCTTATTATCGTCACTGTTATCATTCTACTAGAACCTGGAGTCTGGGGTTAATGCGCAGGGGTGGGTGGGTACATAAACGGCCCCTTTTTTGCCTTTGTTTCCTTCCTCGCTTCTTCACATTTCAGCGCGTAGGATAAAGGAGCCAGGTAAAAAAGACAGCGATAAGCCTGAACATGTGTGGCTGCTCCGTGGGTGACATGTGGTGTTTTGAAATTGAACAGTCATACTTCTCCTAAATCTACACACAATAAGGGCTGGCGTCTGGTTTCGATGCTGAGGGTGAAGAATCCGTATATTAACACCCTTTTTTCCCTCTTCTATTCTCCTTTCTTTTTTTTTTCTTCTTGGCACTTGAATGAGCAGGATAAACTAATGAATTGAAAAGATTTACTGTAAAGAAAAATTGATGGGAGGCTGCTTTGTAGGTCATGGTTTTTTTATTGTTGGTTTTTGAAGTCATGTTCCGCGCTTTCAAACTTTGATAGTAATGATGATAACGAGCATCATTGCTCTTCTTTGTCACGTAAAATCAATTATATACCAGGATCAGGCGTGTGTGCATAAACTCTCCCCTTTCCTTACTCCGTTTCCGCACTTGTATGGGGCTGAGTGAGGGGGGTAAGGTGAGGTGGTGGATTTAAAAACATGTAAAAACACAATGATGCTTCTGTCAGCAGATGCGTCATGTTTCACGTTTTCGAATTAGGATAGTGATGATGAGAAGTATCATCATCGTTCTCGGTGTTTTGTACGAAAGAGGGGTATATAATCTCGTCCGCTTCCTCTTCGCTTCTTCCTTGCTTTACACTGGAGGGTAGGGAAGGTGAAAGGTGCGCCAAAAGACACTAGGTTGATAACGATATTCTTGGAGAATTTATGGAGGTCTCGGATTAAGAATATGAAGTGCGACAAGGTGCTGGCCTATTCATGCTTCGTTTCTGAAGTTTTTCGAGTTGAGTTCACGATGGTGATGAGACTCATCATGTCAATATTAACTTATTCTACTAGGGTTAGAACCAGTGGGCATTGGCACAAATTCCGCTATCTATCTTTTTTTCCCTTTTCCAATTCTTCATTTTGCACTGGTGAGTATGGAGGATAAAGCAGGGCATAGGTAGTGAACTAAAAGAACGAAACTGAAACCGAAACACGCATCCGAGGTTTTTAGTTTTGAAATTTGTGGCAATGGAAGTGATGAGACTCATCATTCCCCACGACATTAATTACCTAAATGCTCTACGCAAGTACAATAACTAGTGCTATCTTACCAATGGATACCTTAACCCTGGTTACAAAATCGCCTGTTATCGAGACACCGCGTGGTGTGGCGTATTAAGACACAAATCGTGTACTGAAACTACCCCAGTAGCATATAGCTAGCTTTTTATCTGTGATATAAGCGTGTATGTCTTATCGACCTCTCTTCCTTTCCTTTCTTCTTTTCATACTGGAGCTTGATGTGAAAGACTCGAAAATTGTTCTAGGTAGGTGGGTTACTCTGCTGTTATGTTCAGTGCTTTAGGTTTTGAGAATCGAGAGTAGTGATGATGGATCCCCTCGTCATCATTATTCTCGACTCTTTACATATCTAAGTATCACAGGATTTTTGTAGACGTTTGATAGCTCTAGGATTAATGATGAGCAATATCACCCTGCGACGATCAAGTGCTGCGCTAACGAGTCCTGAAATACATATATAAATCCCTCTTTTCCTTCCTCATTCCTCTCCTTTCTTTACTGCTCTTTCATGGCGGTGTGTGCGGGGTGTTGAATAATAAAATAGGTTCCAATAGAATATATGCTCCGTGGGTGCTTGCCGGGTTCATGATGAGGATGAGCAACATGTTTTGAATTTTGAGTGAAGCTTATTGGTGATGATGAGTAGTATCATTACTAACCACTGTGCGCCGACTGTGAGCATATTCAAAAAACAATTATGTGTGAAACTACCGGCTGTGCAGCTTAGCCTTCTTCGACCAATCGGCAACTGGTAGCCCCTGCAGCTTAGCGTGTTCCCTTCTACTTTACGCAAGCGCGTAGGCATTGCTTCCCAACTGACTCTCGATTCGTCCTCAATTGTATTTACTCCATCAAGCGCACACACCCGGTTCGCCAATGGATGAAGGTTCTACATCACACTCGCGCGACCTGGTTCTACGACACCCTACGCCAGATGAGTGTGTCAAGATCTGGACCGCAACCGCAGAGTCTTGGGGAGACACACTTCCTTTCTCACTCTATCTGAAAGAGTCACAATACCTCACCACTATACCTTTGGCAAAAAACGGGAATAGAACGGATTGGATTTTGGTCAATAAGAATCTTCCGCCAGATCAAAGACCGATCCTCAGCTCCTGCGAAACGTTCCGCAAGCGATCATTGACAAGTGACGCCCTTGGAAACATCACTGAAAGCATTGTTCACGGTATCGCGAGCGTATTTTGTCATCCAGATTATAGAAGTCAGGGCTATGCAGCACGATTGATGAAAGAACTAGCCAATGTTCTCCCTACATGGCAACTTAAAACAGCAAGTCCATGTGTAGGAACTATACTTTACTCCGATATAGGCAAGTCATACTATTCAAAACTGGGGTGGCACCCCAATGCGACGAATTTACACATCGAATTTGCGCCCAAGATCTCAAATTCGGAGACAACAGCGATTCTTGAAGAACATCTGGAGGGACTCTGTCAAAGGGATGAGGCAAGGGTCCGGAAATTAATGGCAGTGCCATCGAAAGATATCGCAAGGCGCGTAACAATCGTTCCTGACGTGGATCATATACTTTGGCATATCAAAAAAGAAGAATTCGCTACCGAGTATCTCTTCGGTAAAATACCGCACGCCAAGGGCGCGATTATTGGTGAACCGGGGCGTCAGTCATCCCCCGAGTGCAGGGTCATCTTTAATCGAGAAATTACTGACTTTCTACCCTCTTCATAGGGCAAATCTGGGCCATCTGGACCCACCGTTACTACGACAATCCTACCTCATCATCAGCCAACAATGTTCTATACATCTTGCGACTTGTTGTTGAGAGTGACAAAACAGCAACACGACTTCCGTTAGATGCGGGTAACGTACAAATGGAGCATTACGATGAGCAGTTGAACTATTTGAAGGCGGTACTAAAAGCAGCGCAAGCTGAAGCGGCAGCATGGAAATTGAACTGTGTGAAGCTATGGGATCCTACACCCCTTGTCCGAAAGATGGTGATGGAAAGCAGCGTTGAGCATACTGTTGTGGAGAGAGAAGAAGACAGTATTGCAAGTGGGATGTGGTATGATGACGCTGGATTAGTGGATGATGCCCCTTTATGGGTCAATAATGAGCACTATGCATGGATGTGATGGATCATTATGGATTCGAGGAATCGGGCGTTTGTTCGATAGATTAGTTTCATTGCGATGCCTTTCTCTTCACAATGACTAGCCAATCAAATCACCTGTCGCAATCTGTTACTTGGCTCCGGTTTCATGTTGTGATTTTATATTTTTCTTTGTAATGATGAGTCGCATCACCATCATGATTGTTGTCACGATGCACGCTAGTGCAGTACATAAATTCTTTCCGACCTCAACTTTCATTCCTTACCTTTCACAATACTCACGCAAAAGAGGAACAAGGTATGCGGGTGTCTGCCAAAAACGTTAACCTCCACGTCTTATGCCTGTCTCGGTTTTTCTGGAGGTACCATCGTGTAAAAAGCGAGGCGTTTTTGGATGCGTTCATGTTCTCATGTTTTCCTACAGTAGCTACCTATTTATCCTAGGATCAAGGGATTCATGGGCGTTTATTTCGATTTCGGCGTCTCGATGCTGGTGACGATTGGCACCATCATCGACTTCGAATCTGCGGACCCGATAGGTGAGACGGCGAAAGTATAAATAGCCCCGACAGATCTACTCGCCTTCTTTCCCCTTTCCTAACATTTACTCGGTGTTTCGGAAACTGAGGTCAAATAAAAACACCTGCAAGTTTTGTGCGATGTTCTCTTTTTGCTCCTTTCGTTTAGTGGGTAATGATTCATGAGACATGCAAATGATCTTTCGGAAAAATTCGATGGTGATGCTGATATTCATCACTATTGTTGTATTCATCATCGCTCTAATTAATGAATGAAACGATCACAAAAAAACACGTTAGGGCTGAAGTCAGGTTATGCGGAACCTAGATCTATAGCTATAACATACAATGTACCTTCTAGTCCACTATTGCCTAGTTTAATATCTGAGCATGCGCAGTGTTTTTGGTGTCAGCAGTAGAACTAAAGACGACGTTTATCATCATTCTCTTTACCTCGGCGTTTGCGTGTCGCAAGAAAGTATATAAACAACCTACTACTCTCTCCCCTAATTTTCTTTATTACACTACCTCCTCACCGCGTCAATGACCATTCTAAAACCGTTTCCTAGTACAATTCATGCTCCCTGCGTCTGACTTCTTTCATTTTCCTACAAGTCCCGTTCCGCGTAAACAACTTTTATGAATGGGGACTTTGGATCGTGAATCATCGACATCATCATTGAGACTTGTACCAATATTGTGCCAGTAAACGCAACCGGAACACCTAAGCTCTGCCTTCCGGTGATGCAAACTCGGAGGCCAGGATTCCTGTACACAATTCCTCATTAATGTTATTTTCCTTATTGTAATCTATATCAAGAAAATTGTAGTTCTCACACACAGCAAGATTCGAAGGAATGCGACAGGGGTCTCTTATAGGACAGTGGAGGTTATACTTAAGAAAAAGAAGATAACATAACCTAATATACTATATAACCTCTAGATAATATACTTTTACTACTATTTAAATGTTTATAATATTCTAAAATATATAATGTATATTTCTAAATAATTATTAAAAGAGTACTAGGTGCCGTACGTAGAGTATTAAAAAATCTAGCGTATTTAAGTCTACGTTCCACTATCTTCCGAGAGAGGGGTGAAGTTTTGCACACGAAAATTGCGTAGAAAACCTGCACTTCTTGATCCTTCATTTGAACAGCAAATCAAATTGATTTCCTGAGCAGACGCTCCTGCAAGCTTCCGCGCGATTTGCTCTGCATAGGCGACGCGCCCAGACAACCCCTTGAGCGGTTGGTAGGCTTAGCGCTAGGGGTGTGCAAGAACCACGAAATAGTGCAAGAACAAGCCAGAGTGCAAAAATGAACGACGCCACGAACGCACGATGAGCATGTATATGAAGCTGACACCCGATCATTCAGCGCAAACCCAGATTCCATTTGAACACACATCTGTCAGAATAATGTCTTCCCTACACTTCCTCGACCTCCCTCTCTCCATACGCCACCAAATATACGCGGAGTTGCTCGTGCCCTCATTCACCAAAGACTCCGAGGAAAGATACGCATACAAGGAAGCAACGACTTCTATCCTCTACGTCAACCGCCAAATCTACGCCGAAAGCAGCGCTATTTTCTACGCCCGGAACCTCTTCGTCGTGATCTGCTCCAACAGCTCCCAAGCCTTCTCCGGTTTGACCCCAGAAAAAACGCCTATCTTCGCACGTGTCAAGAATCGATCCAGCATCACGCAATGTCCTCGATTCGCCTTGTCCGTAGAGCTTCGCAGTATCAAAACGCTCTCGCTCGTGCAATCCACATCACCCGCGTATGTAATCACATCGGAAGCACTCCCTTTATTCTTCCCGGCTCTTGTGGGACCCACCGAATACCCGGACAACCGCAATTTCGGAAACTTCACAACCACTGGCGCAATAGCACTGTTCCAAACTGTGAGTTTGTACCTGGCCCAAAGTATCGTCAAGACACCATGTGGCGTGGCGTGGCGGTTTGAGCCCTTGATCACCCACTGTATCACCCACTGTATCACCCCTGGTTGAGTCGAGCTGACTTTGCACCCGCGAATTTAGTCTCCAACTGCACCGTTCCGGTATACGCCCTCACGTTTCTCGGAGCTAACATTCGGCCGTCTCGCTGCCCTCACCAACTATCCATGCTTCAGCGCCCTCCGGATCCAAAGCAACTCTATCGCACCAGCGCACCGTTCTGCAATGATGCGCTGGTGCGATACAAGCAGATGGCCGTTCGACTCGGTGTATTGGCCCTTCGCAATTGACCGCCTTATTGGAAGCTTGCATCTTGACGAAACGTTCAACATGCTCATGGATTCTCCCAGGAAGCCTTGTTCCGAAGGTGAGATCGGCGCGGTGTTCGATCAGCTGCTTGAGACTATTGATATTTACTGGGAGTGTTCCGGTGATCGCTTTCAGTCGCAACTACATCTAGAGCAATACTGTTACGGTGAGGAGGACAGTGCTGCTACAACCAGAAGGCTATATAGCAAATTGTATAGCAATGTCCTCAACTTGTGTAACACCCTTGTGAGAGAGGTCTTCGCAATCGCGAAGCGCCATCCATATCGTGCAAATGCATGCTACACGGAAGCGCGCCGGATCGCGGAATCAGGAATCCAGTATCTCAATCGTGACGAGCGCGCAATGGGGTGGTTGCCGTACCACTCTCAAAGGGATGGGAAGAAAGTAGGAGTAATTGATCAGGACCAAGGACACCGGTGGCATAACGACTGTGAGGAGGAGAATGAATTCTCTGAAGCAAACACAATGTTATCTCTTAAAGCTGCCAGGGTGTGCAAGAAACTAGGCGATTTCATCGCTGCGAAGGAATATCTCGAAGATGCGCGCGCATCTTGTCATCTGTCGGGAATTGTAGCGGAACAGGAAGAATCGCTGCGGGATGCGATCACTTTGTATGAGAACGGGGTTTGGCGTGGTAAGGAGCCGCTGAAAACGACGGAGGCGGTTTTGTGGAAGCGAAGGAAGGTCGCGGTGGAAAGCTCGGGGATGATAGATTCATCTTATCGCTTATATCATATTTCCCTCATGATTTTGGAAAGACGAGGACAGTTGGCGCAGTTGTGGGCAAGGACGCCGCTGTGAGGAGATTCTAAGGTAGGCAACTTACGTCATTGAACGATCGATGATGTATTGGAGTATTGAGGGATAGACTGTTTCCGTCTACGTGCGAGCTCATTCAGTAGAGTCAGTTTTCATCTGTTCATCAAGATAAATCGATGCAACGTAATTCCAAGGATGGATAGCGGACGAGAGCGCACGCTTGGCAGGATAGTAAAGGGCGTATCAATCTTCGTGGTGTATGGTCGTAGGTACAGAAGAGTAGTTCCGGTGCTCTACATGTAACCTTGAGATCTAAAAGTGGATGATGATGAAGAGAAAGAGAAGAGGAAAGAATACCGAATAACTCAATCACCCGCTGTGTGACAATAGTTAATACCGCCGAGCAAGGCGCCGATGGTGCATCGCCTCACATCACCTTGCCTTGTCTTGTCTCGAATTCCCAACGAACGCGCTAGAAACTCTTGAAATGTAGGTGAACATGCATATGCTTGCGTACGTTCTGGTCGGAGTCCGAGAGGGGTTCCTTGGGGTGCGAATAAGACGGGATAAAGTGCGGGGGACCCACGGGATGCGAGTGTCAGACGTTCGAGTGTTCACACCCGCTTTGGAAGATGGGAACGCGCTTCTTGTCGTCTTTCACGTGAAAGGCTGTCGGATTGTCATCGGGGCTGTAGAGTGTTGTCAAACCTGCCTGTCATCGAACAGAAGGAAAGAAGAGCGAGGGAAACGCGTCACATCTTCCCGACCTTTTCATCTATGTACACTCACATGATTCGTTCCACCTATCACTTGCGTGCTTCTCCAGGCTGTTTTCGTTGGGGACACATAGCTCGATTCCAGCCATCAACCCGAAGGCCCCTCGAGTTGAGTTGAGAGTGAGGAGAAATCGCAGCTACCCAAAACTCTCCGCCTAGCCCATGTTACCGATACGTAGAACGAAATTGACACATATGAGAAGGGGCGGGAGAAGAAAAAGAGCAAACAGTTATACCTCAGGCACAAAGTTGCTGAGCATCTAGACACCACGCAGCGTAGCATTCTGACACTTTGTTGACCTATTGAAACATCCCATCTCGAACTCAGCAGAGATTCAATCTTGTAAAAAATGGAGAAAAAAAATCGTCGCCATAGTAATCGAACTACCAGCGATATCGATACAGGCAAAGAATCATAAAGAAAACGGTCTTACCCATCTTGTAAATCCGGCGGCTCTATACCCGCGATACAGCAGCCACCTTAGAAACCTACAAGATATAAGGTGCCGTCAGGATTTGTGAGTGTTGCAAAAGATACTGGAAGTTCTCATAACTCCACTTCCCATTCCCAATTGGCAGCCATACCGTCCTCCCTCCATCGCGCGTGAATCTCGACCCGGAACAGCATCATCTACTCAAAATCTGTGCTCCCACCCGCATTCGCACCCTTCGATGTTCCTACAAATTGTACAGACGGTTCAAAACCCGCAATTTCATCATCGAATGCACATCGCGAGGTGTGGTTGAACCTGCGTGCTGTTCTCGCGCGGGAAACACAATGACATTCCACCACCACCAACATCGTCTAAATCGTATACAGTAACCACCATACAGTGTTGTCATGCATTATACAAAATCTCACAGCTAAACCCAACACCGACGCATCTCCCCCTCCTTTCCCATCAATTCCGGTTCCCCTCCATCATGCTTTTCCATGCGGGAAGGAATCCAACATCCAACACAACCACTACCACCTCAACCCCCCTTCCGTGTGACAGAAAAGAACCCCCAGTCCCAATACCCACCCTCTCGGAAGACAGTAGAAGTTGTACTTCAGAAAATCAAGATAACATAGCCTAACATACTATATAACCTCTAGATACTATTATTTTATTACTATTTAAATCCTTATAGCATTCTAAAATATATAATATATATGTCGGATCACAGGTATCGTCGATATCTCGGTCACGCGATCAGGCGCACGGATCGCGGCGTCTGAGCAGCGCTCAGACCAGGACCCCTGAGTCCCCTTCAAATAGTTCTCCCCTCTCCTAGATAGAGAAAAAAAGAAAAAAACCATCATCGAACAGAATGCATTCATAGTTATCGTTATTTCCTTTCAGCACTAGTGCTACAGCCCTACCAACACTGATCAGTGATTGCTTAGGCGATCACAGACAGCAAGGAAGAAGAGACAGACTGTTGACATCCCGACGCGAGAAGTCTCGGGACGATACATATGTGCTAAGAA
>KZ805781.1:0-18082 GCA_003073855.1 Periconia macrospinosa
GCCAAGTACCTGGACTCGCAGGCGAGCAGCGCGTTTGCCAGGGTACCGCCCATCAAGAAAGCAAGCGGAATGGGAGAGGTTGCCACGGAGAACGAAGAGATTGGAAAGGAGCTGCTGCAGGCGTTCTTCCCGACCCCACCACTATGCGAACCGGAGGAGGCGCCCACGGCCTACAACTAGCTGCATTGCGAGCCGATCTCCAAGCACGAGGTAAAAGCTGCCGTCTTCAGGGCGAGTCCAGACAAAGCGCCGGGCAGAGACGGGATACCCGCGCGCGTGTGGAGAGAAGTGTGGCCCGTTCTGGGCGACGAGATCACGCTGCTGTTCGCTCGCTCGCTCGAGACGGGGAAGGTGCCGAAGGAGTGGAAGATTGCGAAGATCGTGCCGCTGCAGAAGCCGAAGCGGAAGGACTACACGGTCGCCAACAACTACCGGCCCATCTCGCTCCTCCCCACGCTGGGCAAGGCGCTCGAGTCGCTGGTGGCGGAGAGGATAACGTACCTGGTAGAGGAGTACGGACTCCTGCCCAAGACACACTTTGGAGCACGAAAGCAAAGGGCGACGACGCATGCGCTGTCGTACGTCTGCGAGGACGTGTTCAAGGCGTGGCGCGGAAAGAAGACGATGTCGCTGGTGTTGTTCGACGTCAAGGGAGCATACAACGTGGCTACACCCGCACCAGGAACTGCCGTGTTCTATTCACCGATCCGGTTCCCGTTGCTGAGTCCCTCGACGCGTCGAGCACTTCTGCCGCTGCCGCTGCCCGTTTCCATACTGGATCTTCCAGTTTCGTCGCATAATTCGTCACATAAAACACTATGGCAATTGTCTTGGTCTGCGTTCCAAGGAAGGAGATGTCGTGATTGTGGCGTAGCCCTACAGAGATGGCTTTATTCCATCGATTCACCATACTGTGGTTGCGCCGAATCTCTAACACTCCACCCTCTTTGGACCCCGTCTTCTCCACGATTCTCCATGGTGCTTTGAGCCTGCAAAGGTTCCTTGTCCTTTCCGGTCTGTTGATGGAGTATTTCACACACGTAGGACTGTGGGTGTGTATTTGAGTTGCACCCGCGCAAAAGTTCGCTTCCTCTTCAAACGCAGTTAGTAATCTTCCTCATGATGATACCTCACAGGCTCGGTTAAGATGGCGCTTGCCAAAGTTATGGATACGCGCCGAAAGGCAACATATTTTTGTTGAGCTCGCATGTCGTAGTGTTTCTTGTTGCCTCTCGAGTCTACAATTGTCCTAGCCTTACGCGCTGCGGCACAGCAAGCTGGCGGTATGCACTCATGCCTGAGTGGTCGATAGCTGTCAGAGGCAGAACAATATGGCTCTGTCAGAGCAATTCAAAAGTCGGCGATAAACACCGCTGCATCAGCTGAATTCTGTCCCATTCTCACTTTGATCTTTAGTTTTTCCTTTACACTGGTTCGAGATTCGTTCCAGTCACCGCTTCGGATGGGTATCGGGAGTCGAAGTCAAATCCAAAGAGAATATTTCTGAAGGACGACGGAAGCTTTCACTTACTTCCCAAAGCAGTCTTTAGCAACATCATGATACATGCATGAAGCTGAATTCGTCACTTCAGCGCGTACAATCTACAACGCATGAATGTCTTAACGCCCACCTCCCACACAAAACACTTAGCGCCCGCAACCCCTGTAAGCGCCCGCAATGCAGGACGCAGGACAACTCCTGCAGATAAGCGCCTAGTTCCCGCCCCCGCAGATCATGAAACTCTACCCTAGTTTCGCGCCGACACCTGGTCTATCAGGGCGGCTGCGCAGCGGTAAACAGAGTTTCCAGGGGCTAAATTTAGTGCATGGCTATGTCGAAGTGTTTTAACCTGAGAATGAGGGACCATGATGCAAATGTGTGCTTTCAGCTTTCATCCAAGCGAATCGGTATAATAGGCGAGAACGGCCCTTTGTCTAGACCACGATCTCCGATGGAGAACGTATGAGTCGGTATCGAAAAGATTCAGGTCTGATCGCAGCTGAACAGCCCGACAATTCAATCGGTCAACAAGCAGGCTGTGAGCAGCATTTATGTGCTCCCTTCCGAAATTTCGAAGAATCCGTCAAGGTTTCAGTGTGGCACATCGGGTATGAAGGAAGTGGAACGTTTGCTTACATTTAGTATTCACAGAAAGGCAGGAGAGCCTGTTGCAGTGTGCTATCTAAGTGTGAAAAATGTTTTCAATCATGTATGTCGTATATTACAGATTATGGGCTTTTATGACGAGATTTCCGTCTACTTCTGGTGATCAATGAACTTCACCAACAGCTTCCTATATACTGCATGATGCCCAACATTGCCGTCATTCCGTGAAAGCAAATGACGTGAGAAGGGAGCACAAGTTTGTAAATCAATTTGGCAGTGGAAAAAATCTTTGTAAAACTTGATCTTGAACGCTATGACATTCTGTACGATAAACAATGTGGCAACATCGAATAGGATTGCATCCTAGAGTAGATCGGATCATTGGAAATATCTGTAAACGTCGGGGGAACATAATCAAAACTCATCCTCTGAAATATGCTGATGAATAGCATACTCTATCACGGGCTCTTAGAATATTGTGATGAAATTATTACAAATGATATATTGTACAGTACCATTTTTGACTTGCCCAATAGTCTACAACCTTCTAAAACCACACTTTCACCCTCTACACATGATAGGTATTTTCAACGCTGCACAGTTACATTAATGATATCGCTGACTAATCCTAGATACCTTGAAGTCGCCAAAAAGATGTTTATTGAGCACAGTCTGGGTGAGCACCTACCCAATCAACATTACCCTTTCATAACATAGAGGCGGGAGCCCAGGACTCAGGCGTGGGATCCCAAACAGGTAATATCAAAAATTACCTGCAGCCACGTGCATAACACTATCAAGCCGTTTCTGCGACCTTACGCCTACCATGGGTTAATCACGAAGGCAAACCGGAGGCCTGAACAGCTCCGGACTTTGTCAGGAGACAAAGTACCAACAGTCATCCTAATCCGGTCAAAATCCATATGCTCGAATAATTGAGTATTAGCGCCTAGGTATCATAGTACATGAATTGTCGGTGTGATTGTCGATACTCGTCGTCGTTTGGGATGATTGACGAATGGTTAGGTACAAAGCTCGGTTGAGGTCTGTGACGACAATACATGCATACGGCGAGGAATTAAACTGCTGCTAAAGAACGGGACGAGCTGCAGCATGCTGCAAACCCATAGCTGAGCTGAAACGTGCAAAAGCTGCAAGGGTTGATGTTCCAATGGATTCAAGTTGTTTGCATGCTGAGTGATTCTTTGACTTAATGGTATGAAGGAAGACAACTGAAAATACTCATAGCCAGTAATCACAAGTTTTGTAGTCGCGTATGTGAGAATCAATTGCATCTGGTATGTTTCCCTTCCCGCGCAAGTCACCGGTGTCCATCTAGTTGGGAAAGACCTTACTGGGGTGCTGTTAAACAATCGTGACCAACTTGCGCCAGGGTATATGAACGAAAGCAGGGGTCCTTACATGCAATCACTCTTTCTTGTGAAGTTAAAAGGCTGTGGCATGCCATCGATGCCCTTACATCTAACATTGTCCGCCAATCGTAGCGCTGCTGCGATAATCACGTGGTTCATTTGATGTGACAAAGTTCCATGGGCCGCTCGCGAGGCCCCTAGGATAACCGGGCATTCGCTCTCAGCCAATCGCTTTCATCCTGCATGCAGGTTCAAACCGCTGCCAAGGAAATCACTTCTGCCTTGCGCTATTACCATTGGTTAACGGTCGTTGTTCAAATTCAAGAGTAGCGCAAATTATGTGTGTCAACGGGTAACTGATTACATTCCATTAAGTTTGTAGAGAAATCAAAACTTCCGTAGCGCTCGCAGCCCTGACAACAGTGGATGTGATTACCACGGTTATCAATGGGATTTCCAGGTAGCCCGGTCTGACACTCCATGTTCCATATGGCTTGCAGCTGGGTTTCACCCAACCACACTGCGCATCAACATCAATGCCGCTAATTCATGCTTCCAATAATCCCCTCATACCGTATCGCACTAGTTTGAGTGTGACAACAGGCAGTTGTCCGGAGCTTCTGAGTCGATATGTCCACATCCAAAGTAGGCGCCGGTAAATGTGATAGCGGAAGCATGACGGTGTTTCGGAATCTCCCCCGACTTGCTTGTTGTTATAACCTCGAGTTGATAAAGGAACCATCCGACCTCCAACAACCTGACTCTGCAATACACAACAAACCTCTCGTGGCAATCCAATCTTCATTCCTCCTCTTCACAGTTAGGCCTAAACAATATTGCCTCATAGACTACCGACCTCGGTCCTTCTCTTGCCCAAGCTTCCTGTTATTATCTCCAAGATGCAGGGTCGATTCTTGTTCGTTCTATTGTCGCTTGTTCTCTCAATCGCCGCGATGCCGGTGCCATCATTCAAGGTATGTGAAAAATACTTTGGCTTTTGGACCATGAAAGCTAACCGAAGATGTAGAACATTCCTACTGGAGACGCAATCCGGACTATATTTTCGCCTCGGCACCCCATGAGCAGTGTCACCATCGAATCTTTGTCAAGCGAAAAACGCGATTTCCGTGACAACGGAGGCTTCGGGAACAAGCGCGAGTTCCGTGAAAACGGAGGCTTCGGGAACAAGAAACGCGAGTGAGGCGTTTGAAAATTGACAATGATAAACGCTGTTCGTTGTGGGCTCATCTGGTTGAGCATGGCCTCTCTCCGGTTTTTTTCCTAATTTTCATTTCCGTCGCGATCCAGCTGGCCTTGCAGGGTTTTAACCTAGGTTCTGGGAATTGTCTTTTAATCTGTCGTCTCTTTTTTTTTTTTTTTTTACTTCTTTGTTCCATATTTTCTTACTAGTCCCGGAATGTTCGAACCTTGAGTTGAGCGTGGGTATGCAGCGATCAAATCCACCCCGGGGGTGGTTGGTATTGCTTCGGTTTAGGTGTCAGAGGCGAGAAGAGGTTGCCAGAAACTCTCCAGCCTTTGTTTGAATCCAAATTCACCCTGAGTTCTTTTGCTTTTGCTCGAGGAGTACCTTCGTTGGCTGAGTTCGTAATCTTCTTCTGCATCTCATCTGGAAGTCCATATAGAAGAGTTGCAATCGCTGATGTCTTCCACACCCCCTCTTTTGCGGTTTTTCGAATTGTAGCAACAAGAAACACTAAAGTCAAAGCAAGCAAAGCTAAAGGGAGAGCGAGCCATTCCCAGCGTACCTCAACATAGGTCACGGTGGAAAAAGCGTCCCCACTAATACGTGGGTTGTTTGGCACTGATCTGACTACGTTCGTCAAAGCAGTAGCCAATCTTTCCATATGCAAAGTCACATTATTGTTCGCGGCTCCCAACCATGGGTTAAAGTCCAGAGTTTTTTGAAAAGGAGCGTTAGTAATGTACGTCTTGTACCGAAGGATAGGTATCGACGAGGGGCTGGTTGCCGTGTAATAGGAAGGGAATATATCGTCAAAAACAGAAGCCACTTTGGTGAAAGTACTGTTCACTACACCATACTCAATAATGTCCGAGCTTTTGAATGCTCGCGGTGCTCGGATCGTGACATTTTCATTGTACCAAATATCGGCCCCGCTCAAACCTTGCGAAGTGAGAGGACTACTTGACCAAGGAGTAGGTCCTTCAGTATTGTTCTCAAACGTTTCGATAACTTTCTCTTCGAATGATGCGAGAAAATAAGAAGATTGCATTGTTTTGACACACCAGGATAAGACGCATTCATGGGCGACTGGCGTATCGTTTCGAAGAACTCCTTCGACTCCGTTTGCAGTAGAGACAACCAGGAAGTCGTTTATAGGATTACGAACATTCTTGAAGTGTATAGAGCCATTGAGCAATGGGCGCTTTGTGTAGACATCTACGAGAGGCAGCATGCGCGTTAACAGCGTTTCGCCTTTCTTAGCACGGCCGGCGGGAGAAGTAATATCTTCTTTTAAATATCCACTCATCATAATCGGTGGGCCGGGAAGTCCTGGAGCAATGAGAAAATGACCGCAGACTGACCCGTTGACGTATTTACCCTCGCTGCCGGCGGCGGTAAGATTGGCAACCCAATCGATGGTGGTATTCAAGCATCGGAATTCGAGCATCGAAGATATATCCGCACATTTGCTGCAAACGCCAAGTGTTTGGTGCGGTGGCCATGTACAGTTACTCGTAGGGCACGAAATTGGTATCTCAGCACGAGTTCCGTTACCAAATTCTACAGGCTGAGTTCCGTTTTCGTAAAAGAATTTCTTGGCAACAACGTAGATATCTTGGTCTTGCTGTGCGACAATTTGACCAGCTCGTAGCTCCAGAGTATATCTTGGGTCATAAGCGATAGCCCGAGGAATAGAGCTATTGGTCCCTTGCAAGGCCCAGCGATCTGGGAAGTCGACGACCTGCTGAAAGAAAGGATCAAGCGCCAATGAAAAGAGGGTTATAAGTGCTCCGAGTGCTGCCAATGCCTTCCCTTTCGTTCGTATGAGTAGTAAGAATGATCCCCAAGGCCCTCTAGACGCATTATCAAATATCTCGAAATCCCACATCGTTTTGGAATGACCTTGGAACCATGTCCACTTCAACTGACCCAAAGCTTCAGAAACCGGCAATATCAACGCAGCGCCAGATACTTTGGAAAGAATGGCGATGAAAGCATTCAAAGTTAAACTTCCAGGCCAGTTGGGAATACGCTTTCCTTTGTAGTGAACCAGGAAGCCTATGATGACCGCCATACAGATGGCACTAACCCACCAACATATTATCTCCAATAGCCAGCGTTTAATGACGTTTCCGGAGAGGCTATACCGCCAAAGTCCCTCTTCTATTCTTTGGGCGATATTCGAAGATCGTTTGTCGTTTTCGGGTACTGAAGAGGGGGAAGGCATAGAGATTGGACTTTGAGCAGCCAATGCATCTTCGATACCCAAGCCGAGTTTGCTTTTTCTTTTCGGGTGGGACGGTATTCCATGTGCCTTCTCAGTTTTTCCTTCACTATTTTCTTCAAGCTGGACTCTGGGCCTTGATGTTGGGAAAAACCGTAATGTTGGTCGTGTTGGTGGATTTTGGGCAACTTTGGGTGGTGGACGTGGCAGGGGCTCCGGAATGGGCCAAATAGGTGAGATATTAGTGAATTGGGTAGCTGGTGACACCGGAGAGACATTCGTTGACATGCTTGTAAATTGAGTAGAAGCTGCCGCCAAGTAATGTATAGATTGTGTTTCCGTGCGGATTTCGGGGCTTGAGGATAATGGCGAAATCGATCGATACGATCGTCCAGTTCCATGCCCATCACTTGTCTCTAGGTATATCGGAATGTGTGGATATGGAGGCCATTGTGGCGATTTCGTGGAATTAGCCATTCTGGCTCGGGGAGTATTAACAATTGGCCACTTTCGAAGAACCAGTTGGAGAATAGCAACTGGCCAGCCAGCTTCGAGAGCAAATGTGTCGATAGGAAAAAGTGATTGGAGAAGTCGCACGCTTGAGAAACAAAAGAAACAGACGAGTTTGACTCAGGCAATAAACAAGAATATGGGGTTCGCTCAATGTACTGAGCTGAAAACAACCTGATATTATCAAAGTACGTCTGTTAGTGCAGTACGGCGTGGTCTATGAATGGATTGGCTCAAACATCAAACACCTTTGTTACCGAGGCGGTGCTAATTACCTTCTGGAAAAGAGACTAACCGACGAAACTCTCCACTCATAGCGAGCTGTAAGCGCGGCCGAAGATCGCACGGCCTTGGGGAAACATCCCGCGAGAGGAGGCTCAACAACAAATTCCAGCTTTACAGCTGTGCCACAGCCATCGGGTGCTTTCAAGCCGAATGCTGGTCAGATCCGGGCCTTACAACAGCAGAGTATAAGCGCTGGTCCTTTTTCCAACACCCACGGCATAAGCTGTAGCCGCTGGAGGGATTCCCATATAATTAGGCTCCGCCCCCATCTTGCATCGGAAGAATACGATGCGGGCGGCCTGGTCTTTGAATAGGCGGTTGCTGAAGAAACTACGAAACAGAATAGCTGTCGATATTTCGAATCTGGATACTCTTCTCGTTGGATTCTAATATTTGCCGCTGTTGGTACTTATGAATTACAAGATCGTACAGTAGAGTAATGTGAACACAGGTTTGTATGCTGCGAAACGCAGACGCGTGTTCATGGAGAGTTGAGGCCTTGCCAAGACCGCTAACTAATGCAAGCGAAATGCTAATTTTGGCCCCGTGTGTTATCGATAGCTACATTCACCGGTCCGTCAAACAGGTCAATTGGTAGTGCTTATTGATTTAGTAACAGTATCGTCGTACGAATGATTAAATTCATCTTCCAATCAACTGAACAACTCATCACTAAAGTGCTTGAACCACACTGTGGCAGCATCAAGATCGGGGCCTTGCAGAAAAGTCGTTTCGTCCTTCGGTTCAATCGTTCAGCGGCAACATGTCTCGTTAAACAGCGTTGTAGTGTTTCCACTCAAAATACTGTTTCAACCATCTCCAGCCACAATTTTTGTTTATGCGATGGACCTCTTGCCGCCCTAGGGTGGCAGGGAGCGAAGCTTTCGCCGTATTCGCTACCAAGATCATGCAAAGATGGAAATAAGATGCCAAGATTGAGGGCCACGCCGCATGGTCTGTACTTGGGCGACTACCTAGTTCACTGACCATCATCTGCTCTAGCTGGCGAAGATTCACATAGCTTCGACTCTCTGACCACAGCGTGGTGCTAGTGATACTACTTCTGTTAGTGTTTGAGCAATACAGCATGCAGTATCAGAGTGAATCATATTCTTAGCAGACATGATTGGTATGAACCAGAGCACTAAATAATATATTGGAGTTCAGCTACCAAAATAGTGTGAGGATGAGGCAACTAACTACAATTATTCAGTCAAATCAATGCAGTTTACACCTGAGCGCGATATATACACACCGGCATACCCGAACATGACCCAGTTTCAAACATGCATAATATCCTATCGTACAGTGTTAGTAATTTATAGGAATAATCAATTGCTTTCCTCCAAAGGGTGTTACAAAGTATCCTCGAAAATACATACATGTGAGGTCCATCAATGGGCCGACCTTTCTCCGGCCTATCTCCGAACATGCCGATCGCTATCTCACCCCAACCACCTCATATCATAAACAACAACATGAGCCAGATCTTATCGTCATCTCTACTAAGTGAAACAGTACATACGATCGTAATGTAACCTCGAAACCCGATAGATGTCTGTTTGCCAGATACCCGGTCGATGAAACTTTTTATGGACTCTCCAACCGCTTGCTGTGCCGCAGCGCCAACGCAAAATCGTTATCTAACCCGAAACCGACATGACAGCGCGTAACACATGCGGTTTGATGGTCCCTCATTTTCCCTGCTGTACAGTTAGAAAACTTCTGCCTGGTTCAATGAGTTTTTGGCACTAAAATGGGTATATTGCTATGCACGATCGTGTCACGCCTCCTTGGCGGCGGCTGCACCACGAGCCTCTTGATGAAGGCATGTCCCAGCTATTGTCGTTTCTCTTACGAAAACGTGTCATAAACTCAGATCTGGAATAGGTACGGTAGTGCATGAGTTATTCTGTGCCGCAATGTCTCATTCTACTCCGCCGCCATTACCTTTGTCCGAAGATCGACAGCAACAAATCCCACCACAATGCACGAACGTGGACTCCCATCAAACCAAATCCTCCCTGGACATCACTCAAAAGCTAGAACGCAACCTTGCTCACCTAAATGCTTCAAACAATATCTTCAAGAGGTGGGCTTATGAGATCATCAGTTGGTCCGTAAGCGCTCTCTGTATGGCTGCAATAGTGGCGATCCTAGTCTATTGCAACAACAGGATCTTAACGGAGGCTTCGTTGTACCTCACAGCTATTTCAGTACTTTCCAAACTGGCCTCCGCTGCTCTGATCCTTCCTACCTCCGAAGCTCTCGGGCAATTAAAATGGAATTGGTTCAACGGCGAGAAGTCCAAAGACATTTGGGATTTTGAAATATTCGACAAAGCCTCACGTGGGCCCTGGGGGTCTATAATAATAGAAATAAAGAGTATAAGAATAAGAAGAAAGACCTAGGCAAATACAGAGCTAATGCTAGCAGCAGCTAGCGACTTGGCAGCGGCGATATGCGCTTCTACTAGCAAACGCGTGTACTATAGTTAGAGTTAGATAAAGAGCGTTTACTCTTCTATAATAAGATAGCTATAAACTAGAATTAAGTAGCTAGTTTCTCGCTTCCTAGGTCGGTTGGCGGGCGCAGTTAAATTGCGCTACTACACGTTGCGCAAGAAGTATTCGTAAGGCTATAGTAACATCCTCGATCTGAAAATAGCACTTCAACTTATTATTGGGAGAATCCTTCCATCGGCGCCTGTCGTTCATAGCTTCTCTTTCAGCTGAGCGACTTAGGATTGACTCTGCTGATCTGCGCCTTAATAACTCAACAATCTCAGAAGGTTCAAGAACAGGAAATGGTTGAGCAAAGATCGATAATAAGGTACAAGGATCACTTCGTCTTCGAAGATCTTGGTATCCGTTTTCCATGAGATATTCACATATCTGTACGTAGTGTAACGCCAGCCAACATTCTTCTGCAGACGACGGTATCTCTACGCTGCAGCGATTTACCATAGCATCCACCCTACAAGGTCCATATATGCTTCATCAGTGTCATCGTCAGGTACTTCGCGACCCATAATCTTTGCTCTCTCTTCGTTCGCCTCCTTCCTCAACCTCTTGGCATCAGCTGGATTCTCCAAAGCTTCTTCCGTTGACGCCAAAAACCATAATGCCCTCGCAAGATGTCCTTTCATTTCTCCCATGTCTCTGCTCATGTCAATGACTTCTCCGAGCATTCTGGCAGCCATGACGTGCTCGCCTTCTGCCACAAGCATCCTGGCAACAATGAATATCGAGTCCGCGACGCGGGGCCCTTTGGCGCCAAATATTCCTCTCCGAATGCTGATTGACCTTGACGCCAATCGTTGGGCTTCCTCCCTTTGTCCTAGCGTGTAGTGTATGCGTGATAGCAGAACGATGTCTCCGGCGTGCTTCGGATACTTGGACTCGGCGATTTCTTCTTGTGTCTTGTCTTGGAGCTTCCAGCAGAGACGCAGGGCCTCGAGCGCTTTTTCTGGTTGTCCTCCACGCAAATAGGCCAATGCATATATCGCCTGCGTTCTAGCAGAAGTCCTGTCGTAATGCGCAAAATTGATCTCGTCGGACTTTTCAAGGTAATCGAGAGCCTTTGTGATATCTCCAATCTCACAATAGCTGCATGCAATTGAGTCATAAACTTCTGCTATAGCAGGCGATTTCGTCTCCTCGATTTTCTCTCTTGCTGCTAGGGCTTTCTGGTACGCCGCCAAAGCTGCCCGGGGTTGCGCCACGTCTAGGCCGATGTGGCCCAGCAGTCGATAGGCTTGCGCGCTAATGCGACTGCTGGGGTCAATATTAAGCCCTAAGCCATATTCGAAAAATGATTTGGCAGTCGTGGGTTGTTCGCATTCCCAGAGGTATCTGATGAGTTTCCAGTTAGTCTTTATCTCATCAACGTAGAGGGTTCTGGTATGTACATACGTGCCAATGCGAAACATAAGCTCAGCAAAAACATCTACGTTCGTGGCTTTCAGATTGTACCGTTTCTGAAGCCCCA
Source organism: Periconia macrospinosa (assembly GCA_003073855.1). Lineage (NCBI taxonomy): Eukaryota > Fungi > Ascomycota > Dothideomycetes > Pleosporales > Periconiaceae > Periconia > Periconia macrospinosa. Next base: position 11,694 of record KZ805781.1, read on the forward strand.
TTAAAGACGATAAATGGGCTACAATAGCACTACAAGTCTCCCAGGAGCGCCAGCCATGACCTTGTTCGGGACCACGCGTATCCCATGTGTTTAGAAATGCGTGATAAAGTAGTTGAATAGTGTTATCAAGATATAAGGCGCGTTCTTCTTCTGGAACTCGTATGAACATGGCAAATCTGACCAGTCTATGTAAGGAGAGGGACTTGGAGGAGGCTAACCTATTGATGAGCGAAGTTTTGGTCATCAATTCGGACACAGCATCACCGAAGCTAGGTTTATGTCAGCGCAAAATGGCAATCTTTACTTCACATTGATCAGTTAGACTTACTCGAATTCATCCATAAGAAAGGCTAACCGAGGCTCGAATATCTTGGCTCTGGTACTGATGAATAAGCGTTCCGGGATGGAGTCTGGGTCGAAGAACGATAGTAAATTGAGTAGAACCCTTGCATTTGTTGACAAAGATAGGAGTGACATGTCCCATACAGTGTTGAGCGTGTGATCGTAGTCAACCTGGGACTGGTCTTTGGCGAAGATCCTTTCAGCGTGCTTCCTGTACAGGGCAAGGAACTCCACATACGAAAAACCCCTGTCTTGGATGAAGGAACTCATATGAACCATTGCAAGTGGAAGGCCGCCGACTAGCTGACATATCTCTCTTGCCGCTTTTGCGTCATTGTTATCAACTGGCTGGAGACTTGTGAGTTCGTACAGGATACCCACCGCTGTATCCTCTTCGAACGATTTGAGTTGCATTATCGTTTTCGCCCGTCTTGCCGCCACTGCTGGAGAGCGACTGGTGATTATGACCGAACCTTTACTGCTTGTAGGCCAGATCTGGCTGAGGATATGGACATCTTCCACATTATCAAAGATGATAAGAAATGTTTTCCCAGAGTTGTTGAGCCAGTCCTTAACTTTCTGGATAGACTGGTAATCGTCTTCACCTCCTCCCTCCTTCGGTAAGCCAAGCTTAGAGGCGAAGGTGGCTAGACTTTGAACAAGTTTTGTCTGGGTGTCGGCCTGGATCCAGGCAATTGCGTCGTAGAGATCCCTTGATAAATTTGCGTAGTTCAGAGCCAGTTGAGTCTTCCCTACTCCCCCCAAACCGCAAATAGATATTACCCTCAAGGTTTGGTGTTCAGCCCCGGGGTCCAAAACTTTCTTGAGCTCTTGCATTTCTGTTGTTCTTCCGTAAAACTTCAAGTTGATTCCGAATGGTATTATGTGACAGGGAATCCCATTATCTGAAATCATCAGCTTTTGCAGACCTTGAATTGCCTTGACCGTTTCTGCAGAATGTGTCTCCTTAGACAAGCGCACCATATCCACGATCTCGTCCACCTTTCTTGAGTAGATGCGGAGGTTTGAAATCACCTTCTCGAACCTCGAATTGAAAGCTGACCACGCGTGGCGGTTGTTTATAGCGCTCGGATTGTTCCGGAAGAAAGTAATGGCGAAAGCGTAAAAGACAATGATCTCGGTATACATGTTCAGCAAGGCCATTTCGAGGGACTCGGAAGCCGGAAACTCTTGTTCGGATATGCGTGCTTTTGGGAGGACGTTTCTCAGTTCTTCCAAAACAGTGATCAGTTCGGGAAACACCGGACGCGCAAACTAGTGACGTTGGCAAGACGCTGCTAGAAGGGGATCTCATTCACGCTTACTCTTAGAATGAGTCTCATGGAGCCCCAAAGAAGCGCTGCGACTCGTCCATTCATTCCCAGTGACCAGGCAATTACGGCAGCAAAGTCGTTGAGGCCGAGGAGGACAGGCTCCAGCTTGGGCAGAACGGTGGTCCAGACCTTGGAGACTGCAGGCTCCTGCGGTATCATGCTCTGGATCTCGTCGATGAGAGCAACCGGACTCTCAATCTCCCAAAGATCTTTCTCTATCGTTGGTGTCTTCTTCATGCCACCCTCTTCGAGCTCACTGTAATACCGATCGATAGCAGCTTTCCATATCGGACGGACCGGTTCGGCTGTGTCCATGGCCGGAGGGATGCTGTCGTAGAGACGATGTGCGAAGGGCTTCATAAATCGCCTTGCCACCATTCATCTGGAGGCTACGCTCTCTTTTATTGCTGCAGCGTAAGCTCTAGCAAGCGGGGATATGGGAAAATCGGCGAGTTGGCGCTACCAGAGCCCATACAACTTGATTAATCAGCTGGCGCACGGTCCCCCAATCCGGTGAGTAAGAATGTAAAAAAGCTTTATAGACCAGGGCAGGCGTAAGAGCCGTCCCATTGGCGCAAATACAGGCAATACTTGTTATCCACTTACAATTGCTGTCCTGTTCCTTCGTCATATAGCCTTCTTAAGTGGCGTTTCGGCAGCGTTGAGCTCAAAACCAAATTTTCTAATCTACCTGTAATCAAGTTTCTCTCTTGGATCTAGAGATTTCATGGCTTCAAGAGCTGCCTCAATAGCCCCCATATTGATAGAGAGTGCATTCACCGAAGGTGCATGAACAATGCGGCTGCGCGCTTAGACGCTCGTGTCTGATTGGCCGGCAGAAAGGCAACACCCGTGCCGCCCTCAGGTAGGGCACTGTGGGGCAAGGCTGTGGCTCTGAGCATCCGAGAACCCTCGATACCCCGAGCGCTTAGCATCACGTCTTAGCCCCCGAAAGGCAGAGAGCATAGTGACCCGGCGTGCAGTCGGTTGAACCATCTTAACATGCCTTTATCTTCCCTAGGCCCGCCTGAAGTCGTTGACTGCCGGCGTTTTCGAGAAAAAACATGGAGAAGCGAGTACCACGTGCGGAGAGTGTCACTGAGCGGCGTCCAAGCATCTCCCCAGCTTCGCATTCGCTGACTGCGGCCCGATCCCGACGGAAGCCATCGACTAGTGCCCGGGGCTTGGTGATGAGAAGGAAGTCGAGCTGTAAGTCTAGCAGCGTGGTCATGCGTACAGTTCTGGGCTCAAGGTCTAACTTCTTTCTTTAGTTCGCTCCACGACTAGCACATTTGTGGCTCGTAGAAGCTCATCGCCCGATCTGTTCAAAGACCCTCAACCAGTGTCCGTCTTTTGCTCGACATCGGACGGCTTGAGTTGGTACCACCCATGGCTTCGTAGCCAGCTTGACAACTTACCGCATACCGTCAGGCAACTTCGCGTCGGAGAAGGAACACTACGGGAAGACAATGGGTTTGAACGAGTTTTCACTGCCGTGGCCGCGTTCATCCATGACACCGAGGCCGTGACCATCGATGACGTGGTCGAGCACCTGCGCAAAACGCTGAAACTAGAGACCACCCCAGAGTCATCCAACGCGCAGAGGCTCCTCGTTTTCGCGATTCTTGGCTGGCAGTCTATGCTATACCGACCGGCTTTCAACACCTGCTCCCTGCATGAGCTCGCCGTCCATGAATATGATGTACACTCAGACTCGGGTCTGGTATTTGACACTCACAAAGTGTCAGTCGAACTCTCAGACCGCCCCTTATTTGCGGTTTTAAAAGGGTTCGGAAACCTGCTTCCTGCTCCTTCGCCCAATATCGCCCAAGTTGCGAGCGAAAACAGCAAAGCTGCAACAACGTGGCTAGCAATAGACCCCGCCGAGACGAACGCATACCTTCTCCAGACACTTCTCCACATACAGATCCGATGGGTAGACTGTCTAGCGCTGCACCTAGACTACAACAAGTCGGAGCGAACGCTTTCCCTCTTCAGCTATCCGTCATTCTGCATTACCGCACTCGAATCCCACGGAGCTATATACGCCTTTGCGAGTGCCGAGAAGCGGTCCTTTGATCCCCGCGCAAGCGAGGGGGATATATCCCAATTCATGCGGGAAGTCCTCTTATCCTACCGCCTGCTGTTCGGGCAGCATGATCCTTCAAGAAAGCTCTTCAAACATACACTGAAGCCGACGGGTCAAACACCGGATGAGCTACTGTCGATCCTTTGCATGGAAAAGAATATCAATCAAACCTTAACCCCGAACCTGCCATTGTATATTACAGCCCAGCATTTTCCGGTGTTGTCCGAAAGAATCCAGCTCATTGCAACAGATCTCAAAGCTTGCCGGCCTTCCTCAATGGGCGAACTTCTTCATGATCGACGTGATAAACTGCAGTACTGGACTTTCTGGCTTGTTTCCATCATCGGGGGTATAAGTATCGTTCTTAGTCTGATTCAGGTCATCCTACAAGGTATTCAGCTGGCAAAAGCGTGATCTGCGGCAACGTTCCTCATATCCTAAGTCGTCGATACGTGCGCGTATATAAGAATTGGACCTTTTCGTCTCATCGTCTCTTTGTCCGTTGTATCATAGCGTTCTGGCAGTGCTAAGTGGTTTAACCTTCTCTCCTTTCTTTACTATTTTCCTCCTCCAGCGTCATATCTTGTTTACTATGCAACTTCTTAAATGCCCTATATTTAACGTGGTCAGGTTGCCAATGATAAAATATAATTGATAAATTTCCGGCATACTCGACGATGTTTAGAATCAGACGCTCGCATATTAGTCATTGATATTACCGAATGAAATTTGCACTCGACCCCGCTTTCTCGCTACTCCCCCACCTTAGGGTACTCGAATGCAGTTTCCCTCCATCTCCATCCTTCGACGGAAAGTAACCGTTAGCATTTATTGCCGATTTCGCTCTACTCATCTATTTCAACAGCGAAAGCGAACATGGGTGTCACACACGTCGTTCTCTTTCAATTCAAGGCATCCACTAACGCCGAAACTATCAATGATGTACGTGCCCCTTCTGCTCATTGACATGAGTCTGATGGGGTTGTGATCCTCAAGATTTCTCAACGCATGCTCGGATTAAAGGACGGTTGCATTCATCCCAGGTCAACGATGCCGTATATCAAGTCCGTATCCGGGGGTACCGATAACTCGCCCGAAGGAGCACAGGTATGGTCAATTTGCTCCCCTCAATGAAACATTTTCGAGATCACCTTCGACGTCAACTGACCGCAATGGCGCAGAACGGCATCACCCACGCGTTTATCATAGAGTTCGAGACAGCGGAGGACCGAGATTACTACGTCAACAAGGATCCTGTTCACGATGAATTCAAAAAGCTCGCAGGCAAGGTATTGGAAAAGGCGCAGGTGATCGACTTCACTGATGGCGAATTCAAGTTGTAATGCATAACAGTTTTGGCTGAAGGGCTAAATAGTGATACAAGCGACGGATATCAAGTGTAACTCGCCCAATAGCCACTGCTGTTGTGATATGCCCCCAAAGACATTGCAATAGAACGTTACAGCCAGCTTCCCTTGCGCCCTATCGTATTCTCCGTCCCGTTGATTTTTGCTTTTTCGTCATGATAAATGATACCGGTTACAGCTTTGGTAAGTGTTTGCATCTGTGATGCAAATATTATTTATTGCTGTCATCGAATCTGGTCTTATTCTCTTGCAGTAGCCGAGAGAAATATTATTTGGAAGTAGCCAGAGCACGTTATTTACACATTATTTCAGTGAAGCCCGACGTGTGCACCGAGTTATGGTTGTTTGACGCCAAAGTACCCGTAGACTTTTTCTGCACAGGTGGTTTTTCCCTACGGGTGGATTGACTTTACTGCTTTGAGCGTGGAGACATGAGCAGAAACTCTTGCAAGCTGCGTTCCCTTCCTTGCCAGCTTGCAAGAGGCGAGCCAAGCAAAATTAGTTTTTTAACAGTAGAAAACCTCTGCAAAGCGCTCGCTAAATCCATGGGAGTCCAACCAAGGAATGTCTTGGAGTCGATCTTTGCCCCCATTCTTATCAAGGACATAACCGCATTATCAGACCCATTTACGCACGCGATATGGAGAGGTGTGCTCCCGTGATAGTCCATGGCCGATATATCTGCACCTTGAGAAACAAGGTATCTTACTGCCTCGTCCATATTGCACCCCGCTGCAAAGTGAAGTGGGGTTAGCAACGAGTGGTCTGCGATGAAAGGATCGTGACCGATAACTTTCAGTTGGGAGACGAGAACCTTCATAAACGGGACCATCCCAAAACATGCTAGACGATGCAACAATGTTACACCATATCGGTCTCCTAAGACTAGATCGACGTTATTCTGTCTAACATCCCTCCCTGTGTCGCGAGCCACCCTACGAGGCGAGCCGCATTCCCAGTTGATACCCTGAAAAAGTCTCCCCCGCAAGCCAATAACGATATCGTCTGTCTCTTACTATTCTACAGCCTCTTCTTCACCAGGACACTGGCGCGCGAAGAAAATTTCAGAGGTTTTGGCCACACTGTCGATCTTTTCATCCACGCCATCAACCGCTGCCTTGCTTAACTGCCCCTGCTAAATTGCGGATACTAAGGCGTCTCCTAGAACCGGAGCGCTAGAGAAGAGAAGGCATTACCAGAGAACATAGCTTCGAGCCTAGAAGCCCGTCTTAGCTTAGGAATGTAGATTCCGGGAGT
>KZ805783.1:2862-17931 GCA_003073855.1 Periconia macrospinosa
CGGCCATTTCGATAGGCTAGAAAGTAAACTTGGGTATCATACTCAAGGCACAACTTTGTCAATTTTTGGTGCAGGGTCTTTGTGAGCTTTTGGTAGTTGTTATTGGCAGCTCGTCTTGATCTAGTATGGGGCAACGCTTGGCGCGACGTTGGCGTCATAGCTGGCTGAAACGGCAGAGCACGGAAGAGTGCGGTAGAACGCCGTATAAAAGGGTCTCGGCTGCGCATCTACAACGCAACAATCTAATCGCTTGCTTCAACTAGAGGTGACTTGCAGCCTTTATAACGATTCCACACAACATCTGAATACATGTTCCTGCTTTGTGTCCCCACCCACAAACGTAGAGTCGTAGGTTCGTTTTACGCATTTCTGTTTGGTGCCCCTGCTAATTATAGACTCCATCGCTGACTCCCTCTCTTCATGGCCCAGTTTTGGCACCTGTCGGAAAGCACGCATTCGGCTTCTCACTCTCCGACACCCAGCTAAATCAGAACATTTTTCACGGATATATGGAATGAGCCATTCCGCTTACTAAACGGTTATACAGACACGAACATCTGCCAACACCGCAGGCTATGGTCACTTTTTTGGTTCATCCTACAGACATGCACGTGGTCTTGCTTTTCAAATTATCTTCCTCTGATAAGTTTAGTAGTGCCGAAACCTCCGCTACACTTTCCAAACCGCCGTTGCATACATTAGCGCATATGCATCGCACTTCAGGAATACCGTAGAAACTCGTAAATAACGCCCACGCCGGCCCTCTTGGCTGCATGTAAGAGCAAATGTTATTTGTAAGCTGCTAAGTTAAGAAACTTCTATAAATCTTCCAAGAGGAAAGCTAAGTGGGAGGTAGTAATTGAAGTGAACCTGATAGCACCCATTGATTTTTGGATTAGCATCACAATTCTATCAATAAAAGCCTAATTCACTTCAAATTAAACATGGATGATAGATTCCTGTAGGACAGTACAGCTTGCGAAAAAAAAACCCCCCCATAAAAATATGGTGTAGTTGGTAGATGGTTGACGTCGAAAATCACACTGGGGGTTACCTCCTTCACCTGGTCGCTAAGATGGCCGGCGTGATCATTGTTTATGAATGTATACAGTACGTTATTTGCAAAAATACGTAAATCAAGCGTCTTGTGCGTATGCCGTGAAAAAGTCCTTCCGCGATAGGACTCTGCTTTCCAATCGGATATTGCTCCATTGGCAGTGGGAAAGAAGACCCCTGCTTCACCACCACAGCCTAGTCGAAATCCATTCACACTAGGGTATGTAAGGTTTGCATCAAACATAAGTGTGGTTTGCTGGCGTGGCGGGGACAGATGTTAATCAGTCAAGTACCTTTTGAGCATGCTTCTGTGGCGTGCTTCATCTCGATCAACTTCTTTTGCGTTACCCACGACCAAATCTCACATTATTTTCAGTTCAGTATGAATGGTTTAAAATGGTGTTTGATGCTACGGATTTCTCGAACATCCGCAATGTATTTCTCGCGAAACAAAGATCACATGGGCTCTTTACGGACAACTATTGTAGCGCGTAACGATTCCAGAATAGCGCTGAATCCAGAAACTGGGGAGCTTTTTGTCAAAGGTGAAGAACCGGATAATGGTACAATATTCGCAGTAGTGTCCATGTTCTGTGCCATCACCCTATCTTACCTACTCGGTACGTATTCCGACGCATTTTCGTATTACTTTTGCTGTTTCTTCATGTAAAATAGGAAGCATGTTCTTAAAAAGCATCTCCAAGTTGCAATTAGATAAGGCTGACGGATTTTCTCTATAGGATCCCGTGCGAGGGCATTACGGAACAATGCCATCCACAGAGGCCGCTTCACTTCAATTCTTATCATCTGGCTCTTTGTTTTTGGGCTAGGATTCGTCATATGCACCGCAGTGGTAGCTTCTGGACAAGGCTTGCGAACAGAGCGTCTTTGTTACTCGGCGATAATTATATGTATCTTATTTTACACTGGGAACAAACTGGCAATGTACGTCAATGTCCTTCTCCTGATGAAAGTATGAAACAGTATACGGTGAAGATAAGTGACCAACTCATTGACAACTACAGCTATATTTTCCTCTTGGAACGCGCTCGAATTGTCCGCGCCCCTTTTGTACCGCGCCGTAAAGATGGAGTGTGGATCGTATCTATTGTGCTGATCTGCGTTGGTTTCGGGAGTATTACCATGCTTGCGTATCTCACGCCTGTCGTCGAACTGTCCAGGCTCGACGGACGCTGCCGAATGGGAGTCCCGGCTAAAGTATCCCTCCCACTTATGTGCTTCGATGTCGTTATCAACTTCCTACTCACAGGCATCTTTCTGTGGTTAATGAAGCCCGTGCTGGCTTCTCGCCAAATACTTTCACTCCGCAGCTTGTTGGGGGACACCATAGGCGGGGGATCGAAAAGATGGTTCGGTGAATTGGGCGGGTTGGGGAGGGGGAATGACTTGCAATACTCGATTGTTCAGAAGAATGTGATGAACAAACATATCAAGACCTTACTGTTAAAGAGTTTGGTTGGGAGCATGCTGATCATGCTACCGACTGTTGGGAATATGATCCAATTCTACGTCATAAGAGGAAGAGAGCCGGGCTACATCTGTTTGATGTTGTGCACGCTTGATGGTGGGTACCTTCCATATTGCGATTCTAATTTCTTCAATACTAACGATCGAACCAGTCACTTGGGGTTGTGTCGTTGTGAATTGGCTCACCATCGGTTCGGCGGAAGCGGAAAAAGATCTCACTACCCTGATGACACAGACGGCACCACCCTGTCCAAGGACTGAACCCCATCCTATTATTCCAGTTCCCAGCCCTAGGAGTTCAGTAGGCGAAATGTATCAACCAGCGCAGCTTCAGGATGCTGGGAGGCTGTTGACGGCAGATAAAGGAGTAACTCCAGTTAAAAGATATACGCCTTATTAAGGGCAATCGAGGAAATCCCTGGTGGACTCTGTCAAAGATAATGAAGGGAAATAAAGGTAATAGAATAATGCATCAAAGAAAGATTGTACCCTTGCCCGGAAGGAGGCTTCTTGGATAGGTCATGAGTACATTCTGCAATAGAAATACTCTGAATCTCCTATAAATCGTACAACAAGCAGAGATTGAAAGTCGTGTCATAATTCATCCCAACGTGAAAGACCAGCAGCCCCATTCCCTGAGGACTTCTTCCCAATCTCGTTTCTTTTGCCCATTCAAGGCAGGCCGCCATAATGTGCAACCGTGTAGCTATGTTAACTACCTTGTGCGCTTATTGCGCCAAAGACGATAAGCCTATAGAACTGTTTTGGGTGATGGCGTCTTTGCCCGCCTTTGCAAGAGCGACACAGTCTCAAATCACGATCCAAAGTATGCTAACGTATGAAGAACAATGCGTAGCACTGGCGCATTTCACAGAAAATTCTGATACAGAGTGCGACCAATGCAATCTCACCCACCGCCCGCTTCAACGTCGCGAACCCCCAAAAGCACATCCCACCACTTGCGGAAGTCCCCATCAACCCAATCCCTCAGGACCTTTAAGCTCTTGACCAGCCGATATGTCTGCACCGTATTCGCTGTGTTTCCCAAGGGAACCGAATGAAAGATTTGAATATTCGACACTGGTTTGCGAATGCCCGAATTCGATGGGTGGAGAGTATTTGAGGGGGTGACCCGGGCGAAGAAGAGCGACCACGCTTCGGATTGGATGTCGATGAGTGGAAATACAGCCTGTGAGAGGAAATCAGAGGGATCCGGGACCATCACGACGGGGGGAGACGGGATCGATTCCTGCGCCTGTGGCTGCTCCGCTCGCGGCATCCGGCCACCTCTCCCGCGGCTTTTCCGTCGACCTCGTGTGACCATCTCCGATTCCAATCGGCTAGAACATGCCTCTGATGCTGGCTTCTTCGCCACAAGCGAAGCAAGCTGCCTCACGAGCGCCTCGATCCGTGCTACCTGCGCCGCCACCCACACGCCCAGCTGTACCTTCGCCTCCTCCACGGTCCGACTCTCGGTCTTGGTCTCGATCGACACAGCGATAGGTCGAGCACGCAGACCCTCGTAGCCCACGTGGTTGATGGAATCAGTCGACATGCCGATAAGGGATGATATAATGTCGCGTGCCGGACCGGAGGGCTCGAGGTGAATGGCGTAATCTACGATCTTGCCAGTTGTGAGGTTGTTCGAATGTGTAGGGCGATACTCCGGTGTGATTCTGGCTGCAGTTCTGGGCGGTGCCACTCTGGTTAGCGAAGCTCTTTGAATGTCCCAAGTTGTGGACGGCCGCAAGGGCACTTACACGCTTCGGAACCCAACACTCGTCTCATCGTTTCCCAACGCCAGCTCCAGCACCTTGGTGTGCACGCGATTGTTCCACTCGGTTTCATGGTCGCGGTTCACCGAACACCGGTGCGACAACGAAATGATGTCCTGTATGGTCCGCAGCTCCCACAGCAGCTCGTCCACTGGCCTTTCATCCGATGTATCGAACTGGTGCTGCCTCACTTTGCCCATGTCCGCCTCCGCCAGCCGTTGTTTGAGTCCCACAGGCACCACAGGCCCATCGGCCACATCCTCCAGCTTCTCTAAGAGTGCAAGCCCATTTTCACCGAGCTGCTCCCGTTTTGAAGCAGTCGTGTTCGCCAAGTGTGTGTATATCACGCCATTTCCAACGTTCCATAAAGAAGTAATTTTCTTGGGGCTGGCCGAGCGGTTGGAAGATTGTGATTGCGTGTGCGATCGTGTAGGCGAACGGGTCTGGAGGTCGTCGTATTCTGCGATGGGCTCGTTGGAAAGAGCCTCTTTGTATGAAAGATTAGGAATAGGATATGCGCTGTGTGCGAAGCGGTCCGGGCGAGGCGTCGCATCCTCGATATCCTCGGGCGAATACGCGTCGTCGGGAAATTGCCGTTGATTTTTCGACGGCGAGGGAGTGCGCATGCGCTTCTTGTCAATACTCCTCTTTGGCCGCGATGCATTGCTCTTGGGAGAAGGCATGAACATGTGCTGGTCGTTCGCCGCAATCTCGCCCAGCACAACACGGCGTGTCTTCTTTCGCGAGTGCGGGCTCTTGCGAGTGTCGGGCTGTTGTCGCTTGCAAGTGCGCAAGGAAGAGGGATATGGTTGAGTGCGGGCACGAGGTTCAAGTTCGCGGATCCAGGCGGCAACTGAGATGGGATGCATTGAGGGCAGGGAGAAGTGGAGAGGGACAGGATGGCTCGACGTAGAGTCGATGTTGTTTTGGTGGTCCGGGCTTCGATTGACTCGGCGGGGCAACCGTCGATTGGTCGTTGCACTCTGCGTGCGAAGCGCCGACCCGCCAACCCTCCAAGCTCTCGGCGAAGATTATCATCTTTAACCATAACCATAACCATAACCATATGCTGACAAAAGTCTCGCCTCTAGGGCAAGGTCAGGGCAAGAACGGGTCAGCCATCCTCCCTGCTAACGGTGGCGACACAATGTACCACACTACCGTTCTAACCGCTGCCTTAACCTGTGAGTATGCTTACGCATTTTGCTTACCTAATCACTGAACCGCGACTATGAAATCCATTAGGAAGCAGCAAAAGGTTTAATTAAGTGTAGCATCTCCAGCACGCATACCAAACGCATGGAGATCGCTAACAGTAGGATCTTCGACGAATAAAACGCATTTCGTTGAAAATGGGGTCCCATCTCGCCTTGAGCTCTGCATCCTCTCGCCAGGAATCGGCACAAACAAGAAGATACACGTCTGTATTAGAATTCTAAAACTTTATCACGATCTCTCTAGGCGGCCGGGTTCCTGCGCTTTACGGACTGTGAGCTTCCGTTGCTCCCAGCAACCATCCATCGCATAAAACCACTTGGAGCTTGTTTTAGTCGTAGTTTAGATGATGACACGCTAGGGGTCACGTTAACGGCACCTGTCGGCATGGGGTCTGCTGGCAGAGGCTGTACACCTGGAGGTGGTGGAGGAGCATCTAGGATTACAGGAGGGGCAGGAGGAGGGCCAACGGAGACGACATGTTCAGGCATAGACATACGCTTGCTCCTATCTTTACCCTTGCCATCCTTCCCCCCCCCTTCCCCCCTTTAGTTGGCGGTGGCCCATACACTATGTCGGCAGGCATAGGAACTATTTCGGACACCTTCGGAGGTGGTAAAGGCTCAGGCATCGGCCAAATGTGCATAGTAATTGCCCAGCCTGGCTGTATAATCGTCTCCCAGACTTGAGGGAGAATGATCTCGCTATCGGGACTAATAAGGTCATAGTGGCCTTCGTGTACATGCGGACCAATCACGTCGACGTGTAGGAAGGCTTGTTTAATTAGCTCTTCCATGCCCTGCAACGTATTATTAGTGTATTGTTAAATTTAGGTACCCTATCCTACATACCTTCCACGTCTTGCACAGATGCCACGGGAAAATAAATTTCCGCCCCACAGCGTCTTTGAACTTAATCGGTGGCTTAGGAGCGTCACTCGGTTTTAATTTAGCGGCTTCCTCTTCGGCAGCCTTCTTCGCTTTTTCTAACTCTTCTGCGGCGGTTTTGGCTTCCGCGAGAGCTTTCTCGTCGGCCGTCTTTGCTGCTTCGGCTTCGGCTTCCTCGTGGGTTTCTTTTGCCGCTTCGAGCAATTGCGCGGCGGCCTCAGCTTGTGCCTTCTTCTCCGCGGCCTCTTTGGCGATTTTGGCCATGCTGGTCAGCGTGTCTGGATGCTCCTCCCCAAGCACCCTCGAGCTCGTCTCCATCTCTCGCACCTCCAGCTCTTCGGCATCCTTCCACCGGCCTTGATTCCAATACTTGGAATCTTGGGGTGGTTGGCGCATCAGCTTGGAACTTTCGATGACTTCCCACGGATCAAGCTTTTCATAAGCATCTGTAAATTTCCGGTGGGCAGTCGTAATATCCAGGCGTTCATTGGGATCATCCTTTAGCATTTCTGATGTCAGAACCTGGAGAGACTCGTAAAAGTGAAAAGATTGCCGAAGGAGAACTGAGGCTGGGGATCTCTCTAACGCTGAGAATGCTTCATGAATAATTGGAATGTTATCGGCGAACCGACAGGAGCCAGTTTCCCTGCCACAATGTTGGATCTTCCCAAAACCCACTTCACCCGCCAAGATGACTGCTAAAAACAAGGTAAAACAACATCCAAGGGAGAACACGTCAGACTTTAAGGTGGCGTCTTTCTGGTCGTGTTGCTCTGGCGCCATGTATTCGTATGTTCCAGTCCATGTGGTTATAGCTCCACCTCGATGTTCTTTACTGATCCCAAAGTCGATGAAGATCACTTGCGGGATGATCCTAGAACCATGTTGCTCTTGGTATAGTAGTATGTTGTCTGGTTTAATATCCTTATGTCGTATGGGAGGGTTTTGAGAGTGAAGGTAGGATGTGGCCTCGAGGCATTGCCGCATAATATCAGGGAAAGGGGAAAGTTGCCCGGGTTGGTACCAGGGAAACTTACTGGCCAACTTGGGTCGGGATGAATCAGCCAGTACGTTGAAAAACTTTTGTACTGATGTAGGCGCCCAAGGTGATGTGACAAGATAGATTGTGTCTGGAAAGGAAGAATGCTCTTCTGTGATGAAGTATGCTTCCTTCAGTTTGAGAATGTTTTGATGATTGCATTGTTGGAGGAACCGGATTTCCTGCAAGGCTCGCCTTTGATTCTTGACTCCTAATGTGTCCAGTTCTTTCACGGCAAAAGCCTCAGGATTCGAACGGAACTGAAAGCGCGATAACTTTTCCTTTGCACAATAAACTGCTTCCTGTCCTCCACTGAATTTTGGTTGGTCGTGTTCTTGTATGTAAGGAACATCGTTGATAGAAGAGTATTGTCTGACGCCAAGTGCTTTCAGACGGTTCATCTTTTAGGTGATGGAGATACGAGCAGTACTGCATGCGCCCTTGCTGTCGTTGAGATGCTAGGCCGCACTTTCGAGATCAAGGTTTGGTAAATACTGTCTGTGCTGGTGCAAAAACCCAAAGCAGCAATGTTAGAAGGGTCGTGTAGCACGGACCTATTTATCAAGATATAAGGATTGATAGATCCAGCCTTGCTCAGATTCAGCGCCTGAGCAGCTATGCGCGGCTTGGCAGACGTGGCAGACAGCCGAGAAACCATCGGATGTTTAATGATCCACTCCGCTCCACTTCAGCTCGCAAAACGAGACCAGCTGCCCCCAGAGGTCTGCCGTTTACCCTGTAACTGTTATCTATATTTGCTTGCATGCTTGTGTGAGAGATGGCTCATATGCTAATATACACTTGTGCTAGGCTCGGAGAGGCGTCTGCCTCGTGTATCGCGACCGCAATACGTACAGTCTCCCCCCAGTCCTCGGCATCGTCTCCTCGTCCCTCATCCTCCATTGCCTCGGAATCTGTGTCTGTTCCATAACCTTGGTGGCTTTGGTGGCTAGCTTGTGGCTATTGAGGATGGCCCGGAGGTCCTTATGATTCCTGCAAGTGAGGAGAACGTGAGAGGCCGTCTACCGTCTCGCGCCGCATTCGCACCTGGAGTTCGTTACGCTTGGTATCCTTTGCTGGAAGAGGAAGTCCCTGAGGCCGATTTTCTCCGTCCGGAGCTGGACCAGTAGTGCACTCCGCCATTTGCTAAGACCTTTGTGGAGCCGGGGCATTCCGTTCATGAGATAACTTCATCAACTATGGATGATCCATTACAATCTAAACTATCTACAGCCCGTAATTTCTTGCAGTTGCACGTCCCCGCATGGTTGCCTTTTCGCTGCCTGTGCAACCACCTTCATCTCCTTTGCCGCCAACCTCGCGTGATGTCTCTCCTCAGCGGACCAACCTTCCTCCATTCTCGAAGCTCTTTCTCTTCGTTCTTTTTTGTTTTCTGAGCTGCTTCTCGGTCTCCTTTTCTGCCTTTCTGTCGCACGCGCTCTGCACCTTTGATGGCGATCAGAAGATTGTACCACCATTGTACCCCTCCGGCGCCTCAAGCAGTAGAGATTTGTTACGGTGCAACCTTTCTCCAATCTAAGCACTGAGTACAGAAGTATTACTATTAGAAGATTAGGGCCGATCTGACTCTATATTCGTGGATGTTTGTAGTAAAAGCTTGGCGCTAAGCGGCGCTATTCCAGTGGCTTTAAAGGCTGCTAAGAATCATTTATTCTTAGAAGGCTGTATCCCAGGCTTTATAGAATAGGCGGTAGAAGTTCCTTTTATAATACAGTTGATGCCTCACAGAGATCTTTCATAGATTTTAGCAGCTGATTTTCCTAGGTAGGGTTGAGCAATTGCACCGAATCGACCTTTCCCGTACCGAGGCCCTGATTGTCCCGGTGACGGCGCGACAGCGTGGTGCGAGGAATTTTTGTATAATTGGATTTTTCTTAAAGTTTCATCGATGCTAACGGTTCCATTGCAGCTTCGATGGCGCGTTTTTGATGGGGTAGGGAAGGGGGGCGGGGTTATGAGAGGTTGAAAATGAGGCCAAATTTTGGTTGGGTGGGGCGGGGGCTAGGCGGGGGCTAGGCGGGGGTTGGGCGCCAGGCGATGAAATACGGTAACCTTGTCCCTCTGCCAACAGTCCTCCGACACCATCATCGCACCAGGCAGCAGCTAACGCCCCGCAAGCTCGATCCACATAGGGGAAAAGGACACATTATCAAACTTCAGCCCCACAGGAAGACATAGGGGGTTGTAGAGTAGGTATATAGTAAAGTAGATGTTTTGTCCTGCCACTCTTCGGTATGCTCTGCGCATTCGCGTACCTTGACTAGCTGGCTTTCCATCAACTCGATTTGCCTGGAGGTTCTCAGCGGCGTATACGGAAATGAATAGAATAACGAACCGTTCTTGGTGAGAAATCTTCTCTTGATAACAGTTAACTCGCCTTGAAGTCATGTCGTAAAATTCAGTCATCTGTCGTATCGCTTCACCAACTGTCTGTTTGACCTGAGCAACTGTGCGACACGCTGGTCAGTATGAACAATCTCGCGTTTACACCTAAAGCAGCAGCCCTAGACGTAGTACTAAAATAGCACAGTAAAAGTGCAGCAGTGCGATTACACATCACCGTGAGATGCAGCCGTGCGAGGCGCTACTTTGTGTTGCCACCACTTATAGGATAATGGCCGACCCGTTCCTGCCCTGACCTTGCGCGGAAGGCGATAATATGGTGAGAAGGAGGACGGAACGCAGCCACAGATGGAGTGGCGTCTTGCCAAGCACAGGTAGCTAGACAATTGCTATGTCAGCGCACGTGATTCCAGGCTGGAGAATGTGGCGAAGGAAGCGTGGCTGGAAATTTAGGTAGGTTAAGTTGCGCCACCTTATGAACGAGCTTTGTAATATACTATACTTACATAATGTATAGAAAGCTTCTGGCACTAACTAGAAATATAAAACTAGAAATATAATAGCGCCGACCTAGAAAGTACCGATCGGCTAGATAAATTTGCTTGCGACAGCGCGCACAAGGCTAGTGATGACTTCCGAGCCTTATAGGGAGGTTTTGAGGCTAAGACAACACTATTCTACGAGAATTCGGAGCGACAAAGGCTTGAGGTTGGCGTTGTAGGAAGTAAAGTCTATTACGTTACAAAAGAATGCGCTGTATAAATCAGGCTCGGAGGCGACCATGCGAACGTAATTTTTAGGAAAGGGTAGATCATAGATAGCCGGCATTAGCTATAACAAACTAATTTTATAGAATTATAGCAATATTCGTTGCGCGCATAAGTTTTCCAGTTACTGAAAGTCAAAGTACCAATGATTTGTCCGGTCACAGGGGGTGTCCGGTAACCCAGGGAGGGATGTTACTTTTCTTTTTATAAAACAGGCCAATAGGAGATTCCGCTCAATGGAAGAGCCGTTTCTGGTCCCGCTTAGCTGACGTCATCACCCTCTGCACAGACGCGACCGAGCAGATAATCTCGTAGTAAGAGAGGATTATTTCGCTATGTGTGTAGAAGCACGTTGGGTTAAAGTTAAAGTACCTGTTGATTGTTCCGGGTGTTGTTCCATTTCGGTTAGATGCACGTTAGGTTCAAGTTCAAGAGGTCAGTAGCGCACGTCTTTGGATCTTTGCAAGTCAATGCGGCAGTAATGTCAGTCCTGGGACTTCCTCTTTAGGTTTAGAAAACACTAGAAGATAAATCTTTAAAAGAGCATGTCACATCGTAAACAATCTTAGGCATCCTCAATTATGTAAGTAGAAACGTACAAGAAGGGATCTGTATGATTTGATTTGCTCTCAATATTACAATTATCCTAATGTTTTGAAGCGGCATACTCCGAACCGTGTCCTATTTAGTTCTCATATCTTTCAGGCCTGTTATTCCGGAGTGTCTTGCACAACGAGAACTCGCCATCTCATTAAACAACAATAAATTAAGCCTGAATAGGTCTGATGCTTGAAAATTAGGCAGCAGTTAAGGTAGCGGAACCACCGTGATCTTGGTCGCAGAGGATTGGAATGGGGCCGTTGCAGCCGATTTGTGTTGAGCCAGTTAATGTGACGCTGATTGTAATCAGTATGAGGTCAATGCTAGAACAGGAGACTTGCGTACCTATCCGAGACCTTATGAGAGATGACGAAGGTGTATAGGCCATATCCAGGGCGACCGGTTATTTGGAAGGAGTATGCGGGGTCGGCACATGCGTTCACGTTGGATGGAATGGATGGATCTGGGAAGCTCTCTGCATCGCAGCGGACAGAGCCGGATGGCGTGTTCAAGTTCAGGCCGACATTGGTAATGGTATCCCAATTGTCATTGCCGTTGCCATCCTGGCGCACAATTTCGACGCTGGTGAGGGAGACCTGCTCGTCAGATGCACGGCTTTCCATGGGAGCTCCTGCAACGAGGGCAACGACGCCAAGAGCAAGGCCAGCGAAGATTTGGGAACGCATTTTAAAGCTTGGTGTAAGGATGGGATAGACTGGATAGAAAAGTTAAAGGAGACTGAAGCGAACGGTGGATTGATGCCGATAGAATATTGTGTCAGGTGTGATGACGGATTCAACAACGATGTTTGGCTTCAACTTATATGTTTTTCTTCCAGTCTCCCTGAATTGACCCCTACGCTGCCGACTGCCGAAGCGAGGCTTGAAATGCAGGGATCTACATGATCCACGTTAAGCTTTAGGTACATCGGATGACAGAAATAGGTATCGCCGATGAGAGGCCGGTTCGTTTCCGGCGTTTCTCATGCGTCGACGTTGCATTCAATATAGGTAGTCTCCGCGCGCTCGTAGATTTCAAAGCCGCATTCATCCCACATGTGGATCCACCGATCCATGTCCTCTTCTCGCAGGCACCGGAAGAGCTGGTGGTTGGCAAAAAGATGGCGACAAGGCAATTGATTATTTCTATAGAAATTGCAGCAACAGCCCACTTCATCTTCAAGCGGTTCAAGGAAGTCGTCCCTCTGCACTAGTTCATTAGCCTCCCTATATCGCCAGCCATGAGCTTTTGTACGGGGTAAGGAACCCTTGCTACCCAGGGGATCTCAGTGCAGAATGCAGAGCGGCGCCGCGTGCGGAAGTCTTTAGTTAGCCGGCTTCTCCTGTCGCGATCCAGCCGATACCCGTCAGAAAAGTGGAATCGTACAGTGACAGTACAACTGCATGGCTCTTCGACTATCCGGATAGATCGATCACGCTCTCCCTTCCCACGGCTCTTCTGCTGCTGATTCCGCCAGAAGCGACATTTTAAAATAATAGGGGAGTACTTCACACCGAAGTTCTTGCCCTGGGCACTCCACAAGCTATCAATTCAGGGCCATATCTTCTTCCAGTCTTGCACCGCATCTCCCGCACATAGAAGAACTGAGAGTGCAACTAAGCGATATCCGGATGGCAATCAACCAATAGAGGATAGTCGACAGGGGCGACGAGAGGGTGTATGGGCTCGGCAAGGCGAGGCATGGCAACGACGATGCAAGACACTAGGATAGGCAGGTAACATTTGAAGTTAATGCAGGCTCATTAAAACACGAAAAATCCGATTAGTATACCGGTATAAGGCGTGTGTAGGTTTAAAGGCTTCGCCGATGCGTCGCCTGCTGTTTATTGCCCGCGTTTCATACCCTGGCTTCCAATAGTAGCATTCGGAGGTGCGTGCGGATAAAGCTTGGTTAGGACTAACCACGTCACTGGGACTATGCAAGCACGCCACTATTTGGGATGTCGTGGTTGCGAAAATTCGGAGGCAATATTGCGACCATTTTTCGCTGAATAATCCCGAATCTTAATTTAGTTAGTCTGCACCGTTGAGCAGGCATGTATCTGTATGCTTCCGTGATTGTAGACGGTTACATGCATGATGTAACTATGATACCGGTGGGCAAGGAAGGTAGAGAGGCGCTTGACAGCTACCAGGGTGATATTGATTATAGATTAATAGGATAAACCGACAGCAGACCACACAGAACGGGCTGCACAATGTAATAGGAGCCCGCATCGAATGAGAGCGGGAAGGGGAGCTGTATAGTTTAATGGGCTGCGAGCAAAGACGGCGAGTTTATAGAGGGCGAGCGAACAGGCGCGTCGGGTTCCTCTGGGTGTAGAGAAGGCGATATTCCAGCGAGGCAGGCATGGCGGAGGAAGCGTCGATACCTAATATATTGACAGGATGGATATGGGTCCATTTTAGGGCTCGTTTGGTTGTGAATTTAAGAATCTAGCAAGGATGAAACGAGACAGCATGGGGCGGTGCGGGAGCGTGGCTAATAAAAGCTTATGATGTCAGGGGTCGCACTTGGCATATCAGGTGCAAGTGACCCCAAAGCGGCGACAGAAGACCTCTAAAAACAGAGTCAAAAGTCCCCGGACATGCAGTTACTGTCGTAATGTAGATCTAGGAGTGACTAGTGTTGGTGCAATGAGGATAATAATAAGCTAAGCGAAAAAGCTCTTTACCGTAAACGGCGTGCCTTGGTTGGCACGTAATCACAATCCTCACACTCCCCATCGTTCATGGCAACTGAAATACTCAGATGTTCTTCCTCCGCTTCTTGTAGCCGCCTTAAAGCCCTTCCCAACTTGCGCACGAGTTCGCTGTCTCTCTTCCTGGTGAGCTGTCTCATTGCCTTCCTTTCCACTCCGTGCTTTTCCCGGAAACGGTAAAGCCTGCGGCCATCATGCTTACGATACTTCTTGTTTCACAGTTCATAGCTCCACGCCTTGAACATTTTCTTGTGGAGTCGATACAACGTCTGGGCAAGCCGCCGGTCAGGCTTGGCACGGATTTGTTCCCATTGCTCCCACATGTTCTCCCATGCCGCCGTAAGGCTCGCTGCGCTCCTTGTTTTATACTCTTTGGACGCCCAATTTACCATCTCTGGTGACTGTGGTGTTGACCGTTTTCACTGCGCCCGACGTCGGGGGCTCTGACCGGAATCGTCATCGTCCAAGCCAATTTCGTCATCAGAACTGTCGATAACAATGGCTTGACCGCCATTGTCATCAACGATGATGAATTCAGCGGGCTCATCGGCTTCATAGATCGAAATAGGCAGGTCTGGTCCATCTATTAGTGGTATTACTGCCAAAAGGAGGCAAGCGATGTACCTGAGCTTTCCTGCGTCACACTTCGCCTGCCACGGCTTGCTTCTCGGTAGCGTGAAGCAGTGTATGGTATTGTCGAAGCCGTTCCCGCATCCGCACGGCACTCGCTCGAATCCGCAGACGCAATACCATCATCAATATCGTCCATCGATTCGTCGGCTTCGATTGGCGTGCTATCGACGCGGGGACTGTGAGGGAACGATCACGTGACTTTCATACTTTATGAATAGTTTCACGTTGTGAATATTATGCAAGTAGCTTAAGTCAGAGTTTTCCTTAGGAATCTCTTCCTCTCCTTGTAAACAATCATTTTGCCCAAGCTGCACTCGACCTCGTTCGTGCCCTTGAACCGTCACATATTGTTTACCGATACCACTCTTCAATAGATCACCGTCCTCGACGTGACTATTGATTTCGACACCGTTAAACCCCAATGTCGCATTGAAACCTCACCAAAACACCCTTGTACCCAAATTTCCACCCAAACCACCATCGCAACAAATCAACAAATCAACAAATCAACAAATCAACAAA
>KZ805784.1:0-17815 GCA_003073855.1 Periconia macrospinosa
GTTAAAGTTAAAATATTAAAAAATTAAGGCTTTAGTAAAAGCGCGCTTTAGCTAATTAAAAAAGTGTCTATAAGTAGAATTAAATTTAAATTAAACATCTTTTTTAGTAAAGTTTACTATAAAGCTTACTAGTTTAGAAAAGTTATTAATAAATTATTAGTAAAAATTTAAAAACCTAATAAAGGCACGTACGTCCTTTACGTTCTATAGGTATTTCTAGTTTATAACTACCTAGACCTTTTTAAAGTCTATTTAGATACTATTTATAAATATTATATACTTAAAGTACGTAACTTTAGACTTATAGAACTCGTATTTATTAACGTTAAGTTATAATCTAGCTTTTTCTATTACTTTTAGTACTAGCTTTATATACTTTTTATATTTATATAAGTTATTACTATATATTAAAATGTTATTAATATATATAGTATAAAATATATTTAGATATAGATATAAAGTATTATTTATATAGTGTTAAAACGTACTTAGGGCGTTTACTAATCTAAAAGGTATAACTAAATACTTAAATAGGTTGTATTAGGTCTAGAACGTAGTAAGCTACTTATTACTTTTAGCTATTTAAAGCTTATTAAAAGTAGTAATAATATTAAGTTTTATATAAAACTTAGCTTTACTTAACCTATTAAAGGTTTCCTATAGTAGAAGGATTAGGTATTAGTTTTTTATAGTTAGAGTATTTAGTTTATAGTAATTAACGTAGAATTAGAGGCTACTTTTTAGCTTTTTTATAAAGAGTATAGGCGAGGTAATAGGGGACGAGCTAGCTTATATAAACCCTTTTTCTAAGTTCTTATTAAAGTACTTTTAAAGTACTTTTAGCTTATTTAAGAATATTCTATATAGTAGTTTATAACTTAGTTATTTATTAGGTTTAAGTTTAATCTAGTAATTATATAGGCGTTAAATTAGAAGCTTATTAGCTTTAGATTAGGAGAAGATATATAATAAGTTATAGTACTTAGTAGGTACTTTTATTTTTAGGTTAGTATATAATTTAGGCGTAAGAGCCTTATTAATATTAGTAATTAAAATAGTAAAAATCTTATAGTTAGGTTAATAGGCTAGTATTAGGAAAGGGGTAAAGCTAATATAATTAATATCTATAGGTAGTTTATTAAAAGATAGGGGTAATTTAGATTAGGTTTATAGTTTAGTTAAAGTTCTTATATTAAAGTTAGGGATAGATTAAGTTTAGGTTTTATATAGGTATTTACGTAGGTAGACGGCCTAGTAATAAAAAAAGTTAAACTTTAGAACTTAGTTCTAGTAATTAAACGCGACTTAGTATTAATATAGCTATAGTTAGCTAAGTATTAAATTATATTATCTAGTGTTTATTATATAGAGGTTAATCCTCTTAACATAGTATTAGTATATAAGCATAATAGAGGTCTTATATAAAATAGAACCTTCTTTAAGTTATTTTTTATTAAATCTAGTTAGGTATATTATTTAGTGTAGGGGAGTTAGTTAGAAATTTAGCTTACACGCTAGTTCTTAGTTAATATAACTAATGCTATTTACTCTAGAGTTAATTAAGATATAAACTACCTTAGAGACACGTTTTTATTATAATAATATAGGTACGTTTACTTAATATTTTTAATTATTATTTAGAGAAGTAGTCTAAAAGTTAGTAGAGATCTAGTATTAAATTAGTCCTAAAAAGTAACTTAACACTAAAATAAGTCTTTTTATAAGTACTTAGAGCTTTAGCTATAGCTTTTTTTTAAATATTAAAAAAAGCTTTAAAAAAATAGTATTAATTTAGTGCTATTTTAGTAGTAGGTTAAGGGTAAAATAGAATAGGCATAAATAGGTATACTACCTACTTTTACTTAGGGGAGGAGGATAAAATAGTCTTAAAAAATATAGCTATACTTTTTACACTTAAAATAGAGGCCTTTTTTTTTATAATTTTTATATTTTTTAAAACTAATAGGAGCGTAGGATAAATTAATTTCTATAGTGTTAGGGTGTCTAGTTAAAGTAAAAGTAGTCTAAGAGTAATATAAAAAAATAATAATAGAGAAGAATCTTATATTATTATTATAAGTAGTAATTAAGTTAACGTAAGTATTTAAACTCTAAGGTAGAGCCTTACTAACTATTACTTAGTTTAGTTTAAAAAATAAAAAGTTATAGAAGGAAGTAATTAAACTAATCTTATTTAGGCCTATATTAGTAGTATATTATTAGAATTTAGCAAAGTAAGCTATAAAACTTTTCTTTTCTTATTTAAGAAATGCAAGTTAGCTTAAAGTAGTTATTTCTTTATAAGGGTTACCGTATATAGCTTCTAAAAAAAAGATAAGTTAATCTATAGTATTAATTTCTTTATTTATTAGAGAGTTAACTAGTATAACTACGTTATAGTTTAAGTAAAAGTGTATATATAAAAGATAAGAGTGTTTAGAGAAGTATTAGTTAAAGTTACCTTTAAGTTTATATTAAAGCTTTTAGAAAAACGCAGGTAGGTCTTTCTTTTTTCTATTAAAAAAGGGGGGGTTAAAGAGTTTATTAGTTTTTACTCCTACTATTTTAGAGGGTAATTAGATTATAGATAAAGTTATCTAAGAAGGAAATAAGCTACTCTTAGACTTTAAGGTGTTTTCTAAGACTAAAGGATCTTTAATATTAAAAGTTACCTTTTTTAGATAAGAAACAGACTATTTAACTATCGCTAGCTTAGAGCGTAAGGTAGTTATTTTATTATAGTATTAAGCTTCTTATTAGGTAAGGGTTTATTATAATAATTTAATATATATTATAGTACTAGCTTTAATTATAGCTAGTTTAGAAAAAATTAATTATAGTAGGTTAGATTTAGTAGCTATTCTTAGCTTAAAAGGGGACATAATATAATATTATAAAAGTACTATAGATAGGTTCTAATTAGGTTTAATATAAAGATACTAAGGAGCTATCTCTTATATAACTAATCTATTATTACTATGTATAATACTTAAGTAGTTCTAGGCAAATTATAAAACGTTATATATAAGATAGAAGTAGTGTAAAGAAATAAAAAAAATATATAGGGGAAGTAGTCTATACGTTAGTATAGACTTAGACACTAATTAGAAATAAGTTAGTACTAAGAATTAGCTATATAGCTATTAGTTACGTACGTAATAGGTTTAATTTAGAAGCGTTTTAGGTTAAGGAAAAATAACTAAGCGTAATAAATATAGTAAAAGTTAGTTATCTTATTATATTAGATTTAGAGGAGGATACTATAATATGTATAGAAGACTAAATAGATATTTTTTAGCCTAGGCATCTCTACTTTAAAAGCAGTTCCGCTAATTTAGTCTAATATAGTTTCTAGTTTAATATATTTCTAATTAAGTTTTTTCTTTAGATAAATAAAATAAATATAGTAGGTAGATAGTAAGACTTAGTCCCCTTTTTTAAAAGGTAGAAGTAGTCTCTACTTATTATAGTACCTACGCTAGTACTTATTTACTACTATAATTTTTTTCTTATACTTTTTTTATAAGGCTACTACTTATTTAGCTAATTTCTTTTCTAAGAGTGCTATTAAGCTAATTAGGGCCTTTTTAGGCTAATTTATACTTTAGGGGTTTAAATTATAGTAGGATTTAAAAGGTGTAAGTTCTATAGTTATATATTTACTATTATTATACGTAAACTCTACTATTAGTAACTACAACGCCTAATTATTTTATTCTAACGTATAAAAGCACCTTAAGTACTACTCTAAAGTTTAGTTCTACCTTTTAGTCTAATTATCTATCTATAGGTAATAAGTAAAAGTAAGAATCCTCTTTATATTTAAATAGTAGTTAAACGTCTTTTAGTGCTTACTATTTATTAAAGGGCCTCTATTTAAAATTACCTACTATAGTACTCTATAAAAGTAAATAATCTTATATACTTAGGCCTTTAATAGGTTAGTCCCCTTTTAATTAGCTCTTACTAAGATATAATAGGCTATTTTAGTAAGCCTATCTATAATAATAAGTATTATATTAAATACTACGCTATATAACTTACTAAAAGAGAGTTCTATAATAAAGTTTATTATTACTTTTTCCTATACCTTAGTTAGTAGTTTAAGTAGCTATAGCTTACTATATAGTGCGTATCTAGCGGCTTTTACCTAATAGTAGTATAAATAGTTTTTATAGTAGTTAGTAATTTCTTTTAATATCCCTTTTTACTAATATTATCTCCTTATTTTTTTTTTCTATTTTTACATAGCTAAAATAGCTTCTAAATAGGCTATTATAGCACTTTTTAAGCGCTTTTACCTTTTTTTTAAATAACGTAAGGGTTACTAACTTATATTAAGCTTAGTTAAGGTTATTTAAGTTAATTTACTCTAAATTATTTTAATTAGTATTAGATTTATTAGAAGACACTTTTAAGTTAGTTTTAGTTTCTACTTTATCTTTTAAGTTTTTTAGCTTAAAGAAAGTAGCCTATTCTACTATAAAAAATTCTTTAATTACCCTTTTTTTACCTTCTACTATTTATATTAGGTTATTTTTCTTTAGTCTTAGAATAGTAGCAACTAAAGGTTTTTTTTTAATTATCTTACTTAGTAAGTTCTTTAAAAGCTATATAAAAGCCTTATTATATTTCTAAGTAGGTTTTTTTACTTTAGCTATATAATCTAGGCGTTAAGACAGCCTATTTATAGGATTTATAGCCCCTAAATAGTATATTAAGATAAAGTTATACTTTAATAGCGTTAAATATAACTAAACTTAGTAGTAATTTAAAACTTTAGTCTTTATAAACTATTTTAGGTTTATATAGTCTATTAGGACCTTAAAAAAGACACTATTAAAGTAATATTACTAATACTCTAAACTTTTTATAATTATAAGTAGTTCCTAATTATATATATTATAGTTATACTTTACCTAGATTAACTTCTATAAGAAGAAGATAATTAGCCTCTATTAGGCTAGACTATTAGGTTTTAGCACTAATTAGCTTAAAATACCTACTATAGCTCTACCTAAGGCGTTAATCTCTATATACGTTTCTTTTTTATACTTAAAATATACTAGAATTAATATATCTATAAATAATTTTTTTAAAATCTTAAAGGCTTCCTTTACTTTTTAACTAATTTTAATTATCTAATTTTTTTCCTTTTTTTATATAGGCCCGCCTTAGGCCGTATTTAGCTTTTTTTAGGTTAATTTTATAAGTAGAAGCGCAATTTAGGAAAAACTATAGATAAATTAATAGTAGTAGTTTATAAAACTAAGAAATACGCGTATATTACGCACTATTTATAGTATTAGCTATTCTTCTACTATTTTAACCCTTTTATAGTTAACTTTAACACCTTTAAAAAATATAATATATCTTAGGTACTTGGTATACTAAGTGTACTATTCACACTTTAAAAGTTTAATATATAGCTTAAATTAGTATAATTTATCTAAAACTACTTTAATATAGTATATATACTTGCTCTCTATTCTAGAAAAGATTAGAATATTATCTAAATAAATAATATAGGTTATATTAACTAATCTTATAAATACCTAGTTTATATACGCTTAAAACTAGGTAGGTGCGTTTATTAGGCTAAAAGGCATTATAGTATACTTAAAGTAACTATATTTTATTCTAAAGGTAGTTTTCTACTTATTACCTTCTTAGATCTATATATAATAGTATATATCTTTTATATTTAACTTTATATACTAGTTTATTTATATAAGTCTATTTAGAGACTTTATAATTAAAAGTAAAAAGTATTAGTTTTTAATAGTAACTTTATTTAAGCTGTAGTAATCTATATAAAAGTATAAACTTTTATCTTTTTTTTTTATAAAAAGTATAGGAGCCCTAGCTAGTAATTTTAAGTATTAAATCTATCCCTTCTTTAAGTACTCTACTATATACTTTTTTAAAACTTATAACTTAGTTATAAAAAAGTTATATAAAGGTTAATAGAGTAGTTACCTTTTTAGTAATAAGTTTATAGCTAAATTTTAAGGTCTATACTTAGGAAGTTCCTTTATATCTTTTTCTAACTATAAATTAGAATATTTTTTATATTTTACTAGTAATAAGCTTTTAGTAGCGCTATTTAGCCTAAATTATTCTATATAGTTTACTAATATCGCGTAGAGGTCTACTTTATAACTCTATATAGTTTTTTTAAACTCTATAGCCTCTTTTAGTATAACTAGAATATATTTAGTTTAAAATTTAGATTTTTTTTTTAAAATAGTATTTTCTTACTACTATAGCTTAACTTTAGCTAATACTCTTTAATTTAAAGTAAACTAAAGAATATTAGGTATTATAACTAGCTTATTACTATAAACTCTATAAAGTAGATTTTTTTTTTTAAAGTTTTCTACTTCTATATTAATTTCTATAACGCTGCTAAGGTCTAATAAGCTACTATTTAAACTTTTAGCTAAAAACTATTAACTTTTAGTATCTACTAGTAGGCTTAACTTTTTTACTTTATTTAAAGTTAATAGGTTTAGTTAAAAATACCTATCTACTAAGGCTTTAAAAACTTCTAATTACCTAATAGAAACTAGGACTATTAATATCTATAACGTCTTAGAGTATACTACGTTATATAGTAGCCCTATATTTTTTTTTATTAAATTAGTTATAGTAATAAAGTAGGAGTTATATTTTTATTACTTTTACCTTTTCCTAACTTATTATAATTTACGTTATTTTTATTATTTAGAAGTTTTAGATAGGTACTAATGTAATAACTAGTTTTTTAGTAGTTTTAATAAGTTATATTAGGCTTTAGTAAGGTACTTTATACCTTTTTAGTTTATTTTATACTATTATACGTATTCTTAAAATTCTTACTTTTTTTTAAAAGTTTTTTATCCCCCTTATCTCTAGAAGCTTTTAAATTATTCTAACGCTTATTTTTTTTATTTTTCTTTATATTACCCCCCCTATTATAGTGCCTTCTATAAAAAATAATATTTACTTATTTTTTAATTTATGTAAAAGTAGATACTTTCTCTTCTAGTATTAAATATAAGTTTATATAGATCTAGTTAAATAAAGCGTTATAGTAAGCTAGTATTTAGAACTCTAGGGGCTAAGCATTACCTAACTTATTCTAGAATAAATATAAATACTTTATAAATTCTATAGAGGTCTACTTACTATACTACTTAGCCTAACTAATTACGTTATAAGTAGCTTATTATTATTTTTAAGCTAAACTAAGTAAATTTAGTATAACTATTTTTGAATTAGCCTATTTTAAAATAAATTAGATATTTTTACGCGTCTCTAATTTAATATAAATCTTTTAGAGTATTTTTATAGTTTTAGAAATATATTAAACTTTAAAGTTAATTTTACTATTTTTACTAAGAAAGTGCATAGTAGCTTAAAAA
Organism: Periconia macrospinosa; assembly: GCA_003073855.1. Lineage (NCBI taxonomy): Eukaryota > Fungi > Ascomycota > Dothideomycetes > Pleosporales > Periconiaceae > Periconia > Periconia macrospinosa. Next base: position 7,407 of record KZ805784.1, read on the forward strand.
AAATACTTTTTATAGTTATGTACCTAGTAATTATATTTAGCTTAAGTCTTTTTTAAAAAAACCTAGAAAGCCTTTAATCTAAGTAAGTTTATGCTTATAAAAAGTACGCTTCTAAGTACCTTAGTTATTAATAATACGCGTGCTACTAAGTTAGATAGTTTATATTAATTTTTTAGTGCACGTAAAGTTATAATTTTAGCCTTTTATTTTATATCTTTTTACTATTTTTATAATTTTTTTAGTTTAAGCTTTTTTATAAACTATATTAGCCTATTTTAACGTAGTATAGGAGTAAAAGGCTCTACTAATAGCTTTCTACCCTTAGGGTAGTTTATTAAGATATTCTAATCTATAAAAAAATCTTTTTATTAACTATTCTTTACCTATATACTTAATTAAGTTAAGATATCTATATTACTATATAAAGTAAATAATATAGTACTCTACTAAGTTAGCTAGCTTTTTAAAAAAGTATTTATACTAGTAGAAAATAGGTTAGATATCTTATTTATAAGGTAACTTAGACTACTTATAAAAAGTAATTATAATATTAAAAGCACTAGGCTAATATATATATAAGTAGGAAAAGTAAGTAGAAAAGTAAACGTAGGTTAGTATTATAATAAAGAGTAATCGCTATCCTCTAGCTCTTACTCTAGGGTAACTACTTATACCTTAAGTCCTATTACCTAATCCTAAGCTAATTTAAGCTAAAGTAGGCTAGTGTAGCCTACAGCTTAATAATATTTATTATAAATTATTATTATAGTTATTTATTACTAATACTATTAGTGCTTTATTTCTAAATAAAATAAAATTAATTAGATAATTATATAATATAGAGATTCTAGAAATTAAGTTAGTTAACTTATAAATTTTAAAGCTAAATATAAAAGTATTTTTAGTAAATCTATATATACTATTTATATTTAAAAGGTAGCTATATATTATAATAAAGAGTAAAACGTATATAAGAAGGCTAATACTAGTAACTACTCTACTTAATAATACTTTAAAAAAAAAGTCTAGGCTTCTAAAAATTATATTACTTTATGTAAAAATAATAAAAAAATTTAAATAAAAACTAAGCTTTAAAAGCTTATAGAAAAATATTTCTAGAAAAAAAAATCCTATAAGTATTATTTATTATTTTTAGCTTATATTTAAACTTTATACTAATAAAATATAGTTAAGTAGCTAAAAATTATACTTAAGTATATTTATAATAAATAAACTAAAATATACTATAAAGTTAATTAGTATAAAATTTAATTAGCTATTTAAAAAAAATCTACCTATTAGTAAAAAAAAAAGTTACTTTTAGTAACTATTTAAATTTTTAACTATTTAGTTTTAGTAGTATTTTAAAAAAAATTATAAAATAAAAGTACTAAAATAGTAAAGTAAAACTAAATATAAATAGTTAGGCTTTAAAGTAAAAGAAAAAAAAGTAAAAAAACTTTATAGCTAGGCTTTTTACTAAAAAGTTAGTAATAGTATAAAATATAAATTAGTAGTAAGTTATTTATTATAGCTTTTTATTATAGTATTAATACTAATATACTTAAATTACATAAACTAATACCTATTACTACTAAAAATAAAATATTTTATAATAATAATACTTTATATCTTAAGGGTTATAATAAAAATAAGTATAAAAAAGAAATTAATTTTAAGTTTAAAATTAATACTAAGCTTACTAAAAAAGATAAGTATAAAAATAAAAAGTGCTAAGGTCCTAAAACTAAGTTTAATAGCTTTAATAATTAAGTTTTACTATATATATACTATACTAATAAAAGTTAATTTTTATAAATACTTATATTATAATTATATAACTTATATAATTTATAATATATTAATATTTATTAATAGTAGTTTATTATATATTTTAAATAGTAAATATAAAATTTAATTTTTAAGTAATTTTTAGTAATAATTTTAAAACTATATATAAAATAAAATAAGTTTTATTTCTAAAAATTATAATTAAACTTTTTATAGTATTCTATAATATTTTATAGTACCTTTTTATAGTATTTTTACTATTAACTCTATCTATTTTTAAAAATATATACTATACTATACTTATTTGTTTTACTATTATATTTTTTACTAATACTAATAGTTACTTTATTATAAATATTTATTATAGATATATTATTTTAGATTACTAAAATGCTAAAAACTATTACTATTAGGTTTCTCTAATTTTTTAACTTATTAAAAGTTAAAGCCTTTTAGTATATATAAAGTAAAAAAACTATAAATATTATACTTATATAGTACCTATAATTAAAAAATAAGTATATAAAAGAATATAAAGCTATAGTTATAGCTTAGGTAAGTTAGTAAAAAAAATATAATAGGCTATATAATTTATAAGTTAGTATCTTTACTAAAAGTTATATACTTATATTAATTAAGTATAGAAAGCTTTTAGTAAAGCTATAAATATTACTAGTAGTTACTTATAAGTATACTACTATAACTATAGGTCTATAATATAATACTTAAACCTAAGTAGAATTAGTACTAAATATCTACTAAACTATTTTAATTTATATATATATATAAAACTACTATTATAGTAGTATATAATAGATTAAGTACGCCTATAATTACACCTTAACTTTAAAATAATTATATATAAAAACCTATTTTTATATAGACTACTATAGCTTTTAAATAAAAACTTATATAAGTAGTAATTAATAATAACTAGTTTTTTTATATAGTTAAGTAACTATCCTTTTAGTAATTTTTCTAATTTCTATAATTAAATATACCTTAAATTTCTAAATATAAATTTAAGGTTATTTTTTAAAAGTAATTTAAATTAGCTAAATAGTAACTTTTTAATAACCTTCCCTCTACTACTAAAATATTAATTACTTGTAATACTTAGTCTACTAATAATTATATTAGCTTTCTAGCTATTAAAGTAATATATATTATATTAAATTAGAGGCTTTAGGATAAATTACTTAATTTTATCTTTATTTATAGATAGTATACTAGTATTTCTATAGTAGTAGAGCTTTTAAATATACTTTTATAAATAATAATAACCTAATAACTTTTTAGTATTATATATAATAATATAAGTAATAATAGTATTTTTATAAAAATATTAGAAAGTAAGCTTTAGAAGTAAGATATTAGCTAGAATATATAACAAAATATAATACTATACCTAGCCTATATTATTAACTTTATTATCTAAAATATTATTTAGTATTTAAAACTAGTAGCTCTAGATAACCTAAAAAAAAAAGACTAATTATAAAAGTAATATATCTAAAAAGTATAGACTACTATATCTATACCTAACTTACTTTATAAGGTATATACGCTATATTTATTATAGATAGTTATTATAAACTAAATAATTTTAAAATTAGAGCTATCTAAATAGTAATTAATATATCCCTCTAACGTTTTAAGCGCTTTCTTATATTATAAAGTAACCTACTACCAAAGTAGTAATTAACTATTATATATAATATTAAAATAAGGTAGAACTTTATATTTAATATATATAAGCGTATACTAAAGCTATAAAAATATATTAATAAGTAGTTAATAAAAAAAATTATAATAAAAATAACTACTTATACTATTAGTACCTAAAAAAGAAATAATAGTATAGATATTAATTTTAAAAACCTTTAAAGGCTTTAACTTATAGCTACTAAATAATACTACCTAGAGCTTATTATAAGTATATTTTAAAAATTTAAATTAGTAATACTTTTTTTAAGTTAGACTAATAAGCCTTAAATTCTATTTATATAGCTTATATATAATAAACTTTTTAACTTTTTAAACGTAATAAAGAAAAAATTTAATAAAAATAATAATATAGACTATACTAATTAGCTAATAGCTATTTATGCTATAGTAAATAAAAGTAAAATAAAGCTTAATAAATATTATTTAAAAACTAATTAAAAGCGTAGATCTTTATTTAATATTATATTAGTTTTAAATTTAGCTTAGAAGCTTATAGTTTATAAGGGACGTTATTATAGATATTTATTATAGTAATATACTAATAAATTTAAAAAATTCTACTTAAAACCTATAAAATAAATATAACTACTACTAGTAATTTTTTAACTATATTAGTTAATATAATATAGTAAATAACTAGAAAAATACCTTATTAAATTTATTTTAAAAAAATTTTTAATTATATAGGAATAAGTAGTTTTAAAAATCCCTATTTTTATAATAAAAGTTATCTAGTAATATCTCCTAACTATTTATATAAGATAATAAAATAAAAATAGATTCTACCTATTAAGAAGGTAAAAATTATTTTAGTACTTTATATATAAAAAAGAGTACTAAGTAAAATATACTAGGCTAGTAAAAAAATAATAAAAACTAATATTTTTAACTAGGTAAAATAGCTAGAAATATTTTAGTAATACTAATTATAAAGGTTATAGTTAAGTGCATTTTTAATACTATAAAAAATATTATTAGGAACTAATAGTATTACTTTTTAGGTTAATTAGTATAGTAAATTATAATATTAAAGTACTTATATAGTAATAAAGAAGTATTAATTAGAAATCTAACTACTACTAGTAATAAGCTACTATATAATAAAGTTAATAATCTATATAAGCTTTTTAATTAGTTTAACTACCCTTTAAATAATATAAATAGTAATTTTATAGAAAAGAATAACTAGAAAAAAGTTAACGTACTTTCTATATTTATACTTTTTATACTTATATTTTAAAGGCCTATACTTTAAAGGCTTATACTTTAGAAGTTTATACTTTAAAAGTTTATACTTTTAAAGTTTATACTTTAGAAGTTTATACTTTAAGATTGTATACTATAAAAAGCTTTACTATAGAAAAAATAGTAGATATAGTATTGTTTAGAGTTTTTAAATTATTAGCTATATTAATTATCTATAATAATTATCTAATAAATTTTATATATATATTTTATTTATATATATTTTTTTATTTTAAATATATATATAGATAATATATTACTATAACCTAGATAGGTACTATAACCTAACCTATACCTAAAGCTCTTACTACCTTAACTTAACCTATACTTATAACCTATATAACTTTAATCTAACCTATACCTTCTAGTTACGTAACCCTAACCTAACTTATACTTACTAGTTACATAACCCTAACCTAACCTATACCTAACCCCTAGGTATACTATACCTATTTGCTACCCTATCTAAGTAGCTATACCTAAATAGATAATATAGTACTATACTATCTAGTACTAGTTTAGGCCTACCTTTAGCTACTTTTAATAGGTAGTTATTAGAAAAATAATAATAATATAAAGAGTATTATTATTTTTCTATAATTTTTTAGGTAGGTACTAAGCTTTTTTAGAAGTTTAAGCCTAGCGCCTACCTTACGTAATACCTAGGTTATTAATAATCCCTTAATTAATTATACCTAATTTTTAACTTTTTTCTTTAATTTTTTTATAATTAAGGTAGTTCTGCCTTTTTTATTTTAATATTTTTTTTTTCTATTTTTATTTAGGTAAGAATACCTAGGTAGTGCTTTAGTATTATTTTTTATTATCTAATTAAATAAAAAAAAATAATAACTACTTACTACTATCTACTAAAAGGCTAACTTACTAAAAGTACTTTAAGCTAGATATATAATACTAGGTATAGGTAACTTTTTAAAATAACTACTAGCTATATATTTTTTTTCTTAAATAATCTTAAAACGCGTTTTTTTTTATTAATAATTTTTAGATACCTACCTTTAATAGTTACTTTTAGGTAATTTTTTTTAATGTGTATTTTCTACTAAGTAACTTTTAAACTAATAAGTTCCTTTACTAATAAAAATAAATAGAAATATAGTATAGCTTTTTACTATATTAAGTATAATACTATAGTAATAGTATTTTATAGTATTAATACCCTATTAATAGTATTTTATAATATTAATACTTTAATAATAGTATTTTATAAAAAAAATACTTTAATAATAGTATTTTATAGTAATAATACTATAGTAATAAAGTCTAGTAAACTAAATACTAGGCTAGTAAGCTTATATAATATAATTAATATATTTATTATATAGTTTATTATTAAGCTATCTTTAACCTTTTTTTTTTTTTTTTTTTTTTTTTAAATTTTCACCTACTCTAAAATAATTTAATAATTTTTTTTATTTAATATAAACTTTTATAGTTTAGACGTAGGCTACAAAAACTATAGAAGCTATAGAATAGATCTTTAGTCTAGTTAAAAAATATATTTAATAGCTTATTATAGTATTAGAGAGCTAAAAAAAAGTTTTTAAATAGTAACGTACTTTATATAAATTATATTAATATTAATATTTATAAATATTAGTAAATATATATAAAAAATATTAAAATTTACTTACTTTTAAAGTAACTAATAAAAAAAGCCTTAGTAGCTTAATAAAAGGTATTAATTACTATACTTTAGGCGCGTTAATTACTATAGTAGTTATATATTATCTTAGAATAAAGATGCTAAAAGGAGGCTTTTAATATAAGTAGCTTATTTAATTTTTAATATTTTTTTATTTTATAGAGTATAATAGCTATATAATTATTAGTATATTATTATAATAAATAAGTATAATAATATATATAATATTTACTACTAGATTAATACTTTTAAAATTATTTTACTAAGCTAATAGTTATAGGTATTTTACGCATAGCTTTTATATAAAGCGCTTTTTTTTACTTTTTTTTAACTAACTTAATTATTACTAGCTATAGTATTTATAAGTATTTTTCTAGCTTACTTTATATATAAATTTATTACTAAGCTGCTACGTTTATTATTATATTTACTACTATATTTATTACTATTATACTAGAGTAAATAAACTAATACTTAAAAAAAATTTATTTAGTTATAGCACTTGGCCTAAATCTTTAGATTTTTTTCTTTTTTTTTTCTTTCTATTATTAGTCTTATTTTATTTCTATATATAAGTATTCTATTTCTACTTTTACTTTTCTTTTTTCTATCTATTATACTATTATATTAATCTCTATTATTAGTTTTATTTTATTTCTATATATAAGTATTTTGTTTTTATACCTAGTTTTTTTTTTTTATTATTTTTATTATTATATTAATTATTATATATTTATATATACTTTTCTAATTAATAAAAGTAATAGTAAAAATAGTAAAAAAATTTAACATAGTATATAAAAAGAGCTTTTTAGGTATACGGAAAAAAAATAGCTTAATTTTAATAGCCTAATTTTATAACTTAGATTATTTCTATTATTTTACTTTTTTAAATTTTAGTTTTTTTTTTAATTACTTTAGTTAGCACCTATATTAGTTATTATTTAATTTAACTCTTATATTAGTATAAGAGGCACTTATTATAAACCTAAGTAATAAGTAACTTACGTAATAAACTAGAACTATATATATTTATAAATCTAGTATAGTTTCTATATATATAGTATATATTTAGGCAACCTATATAACTAGTAACCTACCTATTAGACTAGAACTATATATATCTATTAACCTAATATAGTACTATATATATAGTATTTATAGTAGTTTATATTTAGTAAGTAATTTATACCTTTTAGTTAAGCTAATAAATAGTAAATAAATAAGTATATATACCTTAATCTATATTAGTAATAAAAGTAGAACCTATAGTATAGTTTTATAGAGTAAAAATATAGCGTATAAATAAAATTTTACCCCTATCTAAAATATTTAAATAATTTAAAATAAACGTATAAAAAAGCACCTAAAAGATATTACTTTTTTGTATAAATTAAGCTACCCCTATAATATTAACTAACTAACTTATATTACTTAAACTAAGTATAATTTAGTAATACTTCTACTATATACGTACTAGTATAATACTATACTTTATAAGTATTAATACTACTAAGTTCTTTAAAAACTATAATTAAATATATAATAACTATAGTTATAATAATAAAATAAAAACCTAGTTTCTACTAAAATACTATAAGATATAACTCTAATAACTAATTAAGTTTCTAGATTTTTTCTAAAAAAAAGAATTAGGCCTAGCTTTAAAAAAATATTAAAAAATACTAAAAAAAGTATAATAAAAGCTAATATATTAAGATAAAAAAACTTTTTTAGAGCTTTTACTAATAAAAGTATTAAAATAAATTTATCTTAGTAAACTATTTTATTACTTTTATAATTTACTTTAAAGTATATATTAAAAACTAATAGCTAAATAAAAAAAATAAAAATATTAGTTTTTTAAAAAACTTAGTAGTAAGAATTAAAAAAAAGTGCTATATAATATACTAAAAAAAGATTAACCTATCTATAATAATTATAAGTTATACTAACTCTAAAAAATTTATAACTATATAAAAACCTAATATAACTAGTATAAAAGTATTTAAAAATATTAGAAAAAAGATTTTTTAGAACTAATAAATTACTAAAGTAATAGCTAAAGATAAAGTTAAACTAATTATTTTTATTTTAGAAAAAAACTATAAAAGTAACTATAAAAACTTTAAGTAACCTAGCTATTAATAAATTAGTTAAGTAATTTAATAACCTATAACTTAATATAATAGAAATAAACTCTTTTACATTTAGCTTAGTATATATACTTTTATTTTAAAATAACTAAAATAGCTATACCTACTTTATAAAAAAAATACTTTTTACCTAAATAAAAAATTATACGCTAAGTAATACTAGTAGAGCTCTATTTTTAAATCTCTAGGAACTTTAAATATTTAGATAAATAGAAACTAGTAAACTAGCTAATAGATATTAATACCTTATTAATAATAGTTATTCTTTATTTAAAAATTATAGAAAATATTTTAAATATATAGATATAAACTATAGTATAGTAAACTACCTCTACTTTAGTAATTTTAAAAAAAATAAATAGTACTACTATTAAAGAAACTTAGAAAAAATACTAAAAAGTACTTTTTATTATAAATTTTAAAGTAACTTACTAGGTAAAATTACTAAAGTACCTAAAAAAAAACTAATAAGCCTATCTATTATAGAAGCTCTACTAGTAATTTAATTATTCTAGTAAAAACCTAATAAAGCTATTTTAAAAAGTTATCTCTAAGCTAAACCTACTATTACTAAGTTTATAAAAAAACGTAAAAGTATAGTATAACTAAAAAAGCTATATACTATTTATATTAGAAAGTAAACTCTAAAAAATATAGTAATTTTATTAAGTGTAACAATATATACATAGGGGCTAATAAGTAATAGAATAAAACTAAATAAAAAAATAATTAAAGAGATAGGATAATAGGTGCACGTTAATATATATATTACTAGTTTATATCCTATCTATCCTATATAGTAAAGAAGAGCTATATACTTATATATAAATTATATAATTTAGATTACGTAATTATATTATATAATACTAACTAATTAACTTAAACTATAGTTATAAGCTACGTTATAATTTATACTAGTAACTTTTTTTTTAAGTTATAATCTACTTTTAGTATCTTTTCTTCTATACTAAGATAGCTTCTAAATTTTAATTTTATACTTTAGTATCTTATATTACTTTTCTAATAAAGCTGCTCTCTATTAAAAAAGTAGTTAGTTTATTTTAGTATTTAGTTAACTTATTTTAAAGCCCTTATAATATTAAAGCGTTATTATATACCTATTAATAATATATAGTCTAAATAGCTTTATCTAGATCTTTACTTTTAAGTACGCTTACTCTAATTATAATAACTTTATATAATAAACGTTTATAGTTATTAGTTTATTACGTTTTAAAAAATCTTTAAAATATAGTTTTTTAATACTTTATTTCTAGCTTTAGATCTTAGTTTTAATAATAGATATAGTTTATAAAATAAAGTATTAAAATAAAAAAAGCTAGAAAGAATTATAAATATAAAAGTAATTAAGTAGTATCTAATCTTTCTATATAAATAAGATAAAAATAAATAAATAATTAAACTAATATCTAGTTTTCCGTATAGAAAAGAATAGGTAAAAGTCTTTATATATATATCTTTCTCTTTATCTTTACTATTATAATTAGGATATTATTAGTTAATTACTATGTCCTTAATTAAAACTATAACGTCACCGGCATGCGAGTCGATCAGGTAAGCGAGTCGATCACCTTTTTTACTAACAAAAAAAAGCCGTGCGTAACCGTGCATCTCCTTTATTATACTATAATAAATTCTAAAACTTTTATATATTATAAATATTATTATAAATAATCTAGATTTAAAATTTTAGAAATATTAACTAAGTGGTTCTAGAGATATATTAGATTTTAATAAAATTTCCTTTTTTTAGCCCCCACCTTTTAATATCTCTAAACCTACTTATTTAAATTTTCTAAAAA
>KZ805785.1:1206-17773 GCA_003073855.1 Periconia macrospinosa
GACCCTTACCCAACTACTACCCAAGCTTTGATCAACCCCAACCCAACCTCTACCCGTGGCCCCTGCGACCCCAACCCAACCCCTACCCACGTCTGGGTATAGTCTACCCATTTACCAGCCTAGTAGATAGTATTAAAAAGTAATCTTATAGAAAAAAAAAGTAACTTATAGTAATCTATTTTAAGTAACTATTTATCTATCTATAGATAGAACTATAATATAGTTTATATTAATTTAGGCCTACTACTACCTACTTTTTACTTTTAGTTATGTCAAAAGTAGAAAATATAAATCAAAAATAATTGATTGCTCTAATTATTTACACTAGGAAAATCAATTGTTAATATATAATAAAGACTTGCTTTCGGAAATTCAACTATCCGCGGATATAAAATATCCGGTTTCATATTTGTTTTATATTTGTTTTTAATTTATCGGATATTTATTATTCGTCGGATATTTATTTATTCTTTTTATGCCTTTAATATTATTAGTTTTAGTAGTTTCAATAGTTTTACTATTGTTTTATTTTTAAAACTATTATAAAACTTATCAGACTCAAAAAAGAAGAGGGGTGGTTATTTTAGGCTCACTAAAAAATTAAATTACAGATGTAATTTAAAAGCTATAGCTTAGCTTTTATATAGGTTTAGTGCGCGCAGCTCTAATGGTCCTGTTTTATATTTATTTATTACACTAGCGTGTAAATTAGATTTTTACTAGACTTATTTTGGAAAATTTCACTATAGCACTTTTTGTACTGTTTGAGTCAGTACATAAAAAAGTAATTTACTATTTAAATATAAATAGTGTAAATTATAATATTAGGTATTTTTAGTGTAATTTACTATATATATTATAGTTTATATTTTTGTACCTAATATTACTATTTCGAAATATGCTTTTTTAAGCACACCAAACTTATGATATTTCTATATTTAACAAGTTAAAAGTTAATAAAGTTAAGTTAAAATATTATTAATAGTTTTTTACTAAGTTTACTTAAAAAAGTCCACTATATAATATTAATTATATAATTAAATCTTATAAAATAGTTTTAGTTCTAATACTTTATAATTTTTTCGTTTTTAGGTGGCCCGCGTCTCTAGTATTTTTTTTATTTTAGATTTTTTTTATTTAAGTCTAACACTTTTTATAAATATTCCCTTTATTTATAATAACTTTAGCTATATTACTTAATAATAGATTAGCTTTTCTTAAATCCTAATTTTATTTTATAGAATTATTTACTATATAGGTACTCTTAATTTAATTAGAAAAATAGAAGCTTACCTAGTAACTGTCTTAATTAGTATATACCTTATTAATTTATATACTAAGCACCTATTTACTAGTAATACTATAAAAAAGTTATTAACCTATTTTTTTTCTATTATTAAAAGTATATAAATAATTAGTTTGTACTTTTTTTTAATAAATCTTTTTTTTTTAAGTTTTACTTAAATTTCTATATTTTACAAATACTATATAGCTTAATAAAGTTTTTAGTAATATTTTAGTTTTTCAGCTTACTATCTATACTAAATTCCTAAATTATACTTTATTTATAAATAAAATACTTATAGAAAAATTAAGCTACTACTTTAAAGTTTGCTTTAAATAGTACTAGTGCTTTAGGCTACCTATATAAGCTTTTCTATCTAATCACTAAATAGCTTTTTCTTTTACTTTTTAGTATATAAACTATATTTATATACACTACTTTTAATCTTATATTCAATTTATTAGTAAATTTTTTAAATAAAAGTAACCTATATATCTTAATTATTAATTACTATATATACTATTTAGTTCCTAAAGCTTTTTTTAAATAAGTACTTTTTATAAGTAAAAAAAGTAAATATTTTTCTAAGCTTATCTATAATTAACTAAAATTTTAAGTAATAGCTTTAGTATTAGTAGGTACTATATAATATAGTTTAATTTTATAAAATACTAGTTTATAAAGTACTTATTCTATTACGTTTATATTTTTATAAAGTTAACTTTTATTTTATCTACTTTTAAAACTATTATATATACTTATATAATTACTTAAATATACTTACTTAGAGTATAGTTTATAAATACTTCTAAGTTTTTTTTAGTTTATCTAATAGCTTATATATGTCTTTTTATAAATATTAAAATAAAGTATTAAAAACTATATTTTTTGTTCTAACATATAGACTATATTAAAGTCCTATATTATAATTATAGCTAACTATTTATCTATTAGTATACTAAAGTACTCCAATAAAAATTAGTTTAATTAGGTAATTATAGTAGATATATATTAGTTCTTACTATAAACTATACTTTATATAACTAGTATTAAAAGTTTTTTAATACCTCTAATAGCGCGTAGTATTCTAATTTTATAAAGTACTATTTTACTTTATTTTTTAGCTATAAAATACTTTTAAATTATACTAAGTAGTATATGTATTTTTACAAAATTACTTAACTATTACTTTAGCTTTTTAGCTATTAGCGTTAACTTTTATTAAAATAGGCCTAATTTTTTTATATAGTTTAGTATAGCTAGTGCTAGTACTATAGTTATTATATTTTTTAAAATATTTGTAATATTTTAGTATTTATCTATCTATATAGGTTTTATATTTTTTTATATAAGTTCGAATAGTAGTTTAATAATAATTATAAAATAAAATACCTAGACCCTATAATGTACTAAAATACTTATAAATATGTTTACTTTTTTTCTATTAGTTAGTACTAGCTACTTAATAATTTTAGTAATATTCTTTACTTATAAATATCTACTATTTATATTTACTTTATAATTTACTGTTTTAATATAGTTTTATAATAGGCTAGTAATTTAATCTTTAGCCCTTAAATAAACTTTAGCTAAATAAATATTTTTTTAGCTCTAGTTTTTGCGTAGCCCTTTAGTTACTTTAGACTTCTACTACCTACCTAAGCTCCTTAAGTAAAATTTTACCTATAATTTAACCTTACTATATATATTATTTTTATACTTTTATACTATTCTACCTTTTTTTCTTTAAATTATAAGTACGCTTTATATAAGCTACGTTACTATTAGTAAATAAAAAATAAACTTATAAAAATTATAGTATTATATAGTAAATATAGTATAATAGCCTAGGTCTAGGAATAGTTTTACTTAAAAAAAAGTTAGTTAGCTTAACCTATAAAACAATAAAAGCTAGACTTTATCTAAATATATAATTTTTTAAATAAACCTACTTAAAATAAAAAAACCCCTTTACTAACTATTTAGTAGATAAAATAGCTTAATTACGTAAACCCTACTACTTATATAGTAGCTTTATAGCTTTTTTACGTATTTTTTAACTCTTATATAATATTTAAACTATTTAAATTAGATTTAATTTATAAAATATAGAAATAGTAATATACCTTAAGTTACTTTAGCTATTAGTTACTAATAACTAACTAAGTCTATTTAATTCTAACTACTATACTACTAGCTCTATTATTAAAAATATATTTAGTAAAAAAATTAAAAATACTAAGCCTAATAATAAAAGTAAGCCTAAAAAGCTACTACTTAACTTTATAATATACTTAAATTTTATAATAAGTAACTTTAAACTAAAGGTATTACTCTAGAATACTACTTCTACTAGATTTAGCTTTAAAAACTATAAAAAAGTAACTATACTATCTAGGCTAGTTAAGACGTCTCTAAGAATAGTACCTTCCTAATCAAATATAATATTTCAACTTTTAAAGTTATTACTAATTAGTTTAAGTTTAAAAAATAAGTTAATAAGTTACCCTAAAACTAGCTTTTTACAGTTATTAGCCTTTTACTAGTTATATATAATATAGTAATTAATAAGTATCTTTCTAGTAGACAGGCCTTTAAAGTAAATAACTTTTTTTAAAACTAAATTATTAGCCTAATTACCTAAATGAAATAATTAGAAAAGACAAGCTTTTAAAATAAAAAAAAGCTTAAATAATATAAAAACTATAACGTTACTACTACTAAAAAGTATCAAAAAAATATGCTAAAGTATCTCTTTATATTTAAAAACTTAAAAATTAAGTAAACTACTAGTATAGTAAGTATAATAAGGAAAAAAAATATGTAAATTAATACTATAGTTTTACTAATAAAAATGTAAAAATAATTTAAATATATTAAATAAATAAAAATAAATTATATAATAAGCTTAATAAAAAATATAAAAGAGCCTATATTATTTAGTAACGCTCTAAGTATAAGAACAGTTATAAGTAATAATATATACTTTATACTATAGAAAGTAATAAAGAGATATATTATAGAAAAGATAAAATTAATAATACTTGCCCCCTAATTATTAGGTAAGTCTCTTTTTATATACTTAATTTACGCTTCTACTACGCTATAGCAGCGCTTTTACTAAGCTATAACCTTAAATATTATTTATATATATTATATAGTTATAATACTAAGTAAGAACTTAGTAAGCTAGTTAAAAAAATCTAATAATATAAGCTAGGTTTCTAACTACGTACTATTAAATTACTTTTTTTGGCTAATAAATATAATCAATAGGTATAAAAGCTAAACCTATATATAGAAGGATAGTAAAACTATAACCTATAATAAACGCCTATCTTTACTATAAAACCTTACGCTTTTTTAGTATATAAAATAGTTTTACTTTAGTAAACCTTTATTCTTATATTTAGTATAACTAATAAAAAGTTTTAAGCTTTTAAGCTTTCTAATAATCTAAAGTTTTATAGTAAAAATACTAATAACTTTAATAAATAGAAATCTCTTATAATTAAAAAATATAGTATATTTAATAATAAAAGCTACTACGTTACCTGCCAAATAAACTATAATATAAATAATTTTTAAAATTTTATATATAACTTAGAAGCTATTAACTATATAAAGTATATTAAGGAGCTAGAAAAGTTTTATAGTTATACTTTTACTAATAAACTAAAAAACGTATTAAACTAGCTTAATAACGCTAATAAAGTAAAAGTTTAATAAAACTTTTATATAATAGTAGGTTTAGTTTATAACGCTACATAATCTAGTTAAGCTACCTAATTATATAATAATTAACTATACTTATAGCTAAATGAATTTTTATCTTACTAATACTACTTTATTAAAATTAAATAAAACTAAAATTTTCACTTAGTTTTTCTAATATATATATAACTATAATCATAATAAATAACGTAGTATCTAGCTTTTTATTAAATTAGCTTTATGTATAAAGTATAGCTTAACGTATTAACTTTATAAAACTATAATAATTGATAAAATCCTAGTCTTTATAAACTAAGCTATAAAAACTAAAGTAAAAGTTAAAGTATTTAGAAAAACTCTTACTTAACTAAAGTTATTTTTTAAAAAAATAGCTACTATTTTAAGTATAGCTAGCTAAGCTACTATTTTTAAAATCTTACTTTGCTATATTATTTAAAAAACCCTACTTTATTAAAAAATATCTTTTCTTTATAGTATTTCTACGCTATAGATATTAATAACTCTATAAATAACCTAAAAGTAAATAGTAATAGTTACCTAGTTAAGCTTAAAAAATTATCTAATAATAATAATAGTCTATCTAAGTAGGATTTTTAAATGCTTTTTAAAAAAAAATTACTTTAAAAAGCTTAACTAGCGTTAAAAAAAATAAAGTATTAAAATACTATAGTAATAATAATATTACTTTACTATTATAGTACTTGCCCTTTTTAATTACTTTTATAAAACTATTACTTACTATACTATTTCTACTACTATAATAGGTATAAATTAAAAATAATAAAGCTAGTCTACTTAACTAACTATGTTAGCTTACATTTATACCCTACTAAGTAAAATTTTTTTTTATTAATATAGGTATAAGTATAAGTTTTACTAATTTTAACTAAGTGAAGTAGAAATAGTTAATTTTTTATAATTTATAAATAAAAATATAGCTATTTTTTACTAATAGAAGAAATACTAGTATACTTATATAAGTAGTTAATATAAAAGTCTATTATAAAAAATGTACTTTTATAGTAGTTTACTACGTTATAGATATTAGTTATAACTTAGTCCTAGGTATGAACTAGCTAAATAGGTATAACCTTAGTATTACTTTTAGTAAATTATAGTTTATAACTTTCTACTTTAGCTATTATAAGATAGAATACCTAGATTATAAAAGGCCTAATATAGTTTACCTAAAAGGCCTATTTAAAAATAAGATACGAATATTATAGTTAAACAATGATATATACTTTATTAGCGCTACTTTAATAATAAAAATAAGTACTAGAAACCTTAACTACTTTATATAGGTATACTTATATTACTGAAAAAGGCTAAGCTATTTTTCTAATAAAGACTTTACTATATAGACTTTTATTAAAAAACTATAACTTTTTATATAGTAATAATAAATACGAACTTTAAAAAGTATATATAAAAGATAGAATACCTAAAACTAATAGATAATAAAGTTGAAAGTAAGCTACTTAATTAGGTTTAAGAAAAGTATAAACAAGCTTTTAGCTAAGACACTATATCTATACTTATACCTAAAAAACCTAGTATTTACTACGCTATTAACTTATTACCTAATAAGCCTATACCTTAACTAAAAATCTATAGTTTTATATAGGTAATTATATCTTTAGTTTATATAACGCCCTAGAGACCTTCTAGAATTTTATTAATAATACTTTATATAAATACTTAGATATATTTTATATAGTATACCTAAATAATATTTTAATATATAGTAAATATAAAAAGGACTACAAAAAGTACGTACTTAAAGTATTCTAAAAACTTAGTACTACTAAACTATACCTAAACCTAAAAAAATATTAGTTTAAAGTTAAGTAAGTAAAATACCTTAGCCTAATTCTAACTATAAATAGTATTAAAATAGATCTATATGAAATAAAAGCTATAGTTAAATAGTTTACTTTTTAAATAGTAAAAAACGTATAAAGCTTTTTAGACTTCTATAACATCTACTATTAATTTATTAATAGGTTTTCTAAAATAGTAAAGCTACTTATAGTACTAATAAGTACTAATAGTTATAAAAAATTCTTTTTACGCCTAAACTTATTAGCTACTATTATTTTTAATACACTATAAAAGGTATTTAAATAAGCTAAAAGCATTATATTAGCTTATTTTAACCTAAACCTAAAATTCTAAATTAAAACTAATACTTTAACTTTATTACTATAGCTATTTTTTCTTAGAAATGTAGTAATAGTATACTTTATTCTATAGCGTTCTTATCTAAAAAAATGTTACTAGTAAAATATAACTATAAAATCTATAATAAAAAATTACTTGCTATTATTAATATTTTTAAAAAATAGTAGTTTAAAACTACTAGTACTAAAACCTAGTTTAAATTTTATTAGATTATTAAGCCCTATAGATATTTATATTTACTAAATACCTTAACTACTAATAAGCCTACTAGGCTAAGTTTCTATTTAAGTTTAACTTTTATATTACTTATTAACTAGGTAAATAAGGTATAAAACCTAATATACTTACGTAATAATTAGCTGATTTACTAACCTATAATTTTAATAAACGCTACTAGCATTAATACTAGGTAATTATTAGGCTATGTTAAGTAGACTCTAGCTTATAAATTATAACTATATTCTATATATAAGACGCTAGCGCCTACTATACTATAAGACTAGCTAAAGAAGAAAAACTTAGCTTTACTAATTTTATAATAACTACTACTTATAATATATATTATTTAATAAAAACTAATAACGTAATAGAAAAATATGTAAATACTACTTTTACGCTAAAGGTACTAAAAGCTTTACTAGTTACTACTAAAGCACCTAGAAAACACCTAAATAAATTTATAAATAACTTTTCAATAGCTATTAAAGAAATAAAGAATAACTATAATAGTTACTCTATAAAACTTTTGTTTTTTTTATATTTTATGAAACTAGCTAGTAAATAAAACCTAATAGCTTTCATAACTATTACTTAAAATAATAATCTAGTAATACTTAAAGTAATAGCCACTTTATAAAATCTTATATTATACTTTACTATATTAAATACTATAAACTAAAAAGAGTTTCTTTATAAAGCACGTGTAGTTAATATAATATTTACTAAATATATTACTAAGTAATAGGTTACTTAACTAAGCTTTCTAGAAAAAAGTTACATTATTATAATAAATAGGAAAAAGTATATATATAAAATATAAAATTATTAAAGTTAATTATAAATAATAATAGTAAAGTTATTACTCATATAGAAAATTAAGTATAACCTATAAAAGCTATAATAGATGTAAGGCTAAAAGTAGATAGTAGAAATAATAATTATTAAAGTAACTATACCTAAGTCTTATAAGTATAAAATAATAAAACTAATCTATACTAAATAGTATAGCTATAATAAAAAATTTGCAATAGCTATAAAGTTAACTAAAATACTTTTTTAATTTTATTTTATAAAAGTTTAATACCTATTATTAGGTTTTTACTATAGTAAAAGAGAGCTAATAAATTATCTAATTATTTAATTATTTAATTTTCTAAATTATATATATATATATAAAAGCCTCAGAGCTGCTTTTTTTAAGGGGGAGGTAGTATAATAGGCTAGTAATTTAAACTATAGCCCTTAAATAAACCTTAGCTAAATAAACGTTTTTTTAGCTCTAGTTTTAGCGTAGCCTTTTAGTTACTCTAGAGTTCTACTACCTACCTAAGCTTCCTAAGTAGAATCTTACTTATAATTTAACCTTACTCTATATATTATTTTTATACATTTATACATTTATAGTTTTACCTAAAACAATAGTTTTTTTTAAATATTACTAATTTAGCTTTTTTAATGTTTATAAGAACTTTATTATTTTATATTAAAAATGAATTATTATAGATATATTTATTACTTTTTAAAGTAGGGTATAGTATTATAAAATAACCCTACTAGTATTTAAAATATAGTTATATTTTAACTATTTTTATATAACTCTATTTAGTTATATCTAAAAAAAAGTTAATAAAAAATAAAATTATTTTATTTATGAATTTTTCCAAAAAAAACTATGAGTATATAGTATTAATGTAGTATTCTAAATAGAATATATATTATACTTTATTATATCATTAATAAACTAAAACCTTATATTTCTTTTACTATAAACTAAAAGTTTTAATATACATTTTTATATTTACTTTTTTAATATCTAGATAATAATATTTTTAGTAAATTTTAAAAGATAAAAAAAAGTATTACTATACCTTATATTTTGAAATATATATTTTATATAGTAGAGATATATTTAGATATATCCTTTCTAACTATAAAAAGGTAAAAGCTATTATAAGTTTTTTATTTAGTAGTATTTTTTTAAATATCTATATTCTTTTAGGCTATAGTTAAGTTTTAAAATCTATTTTTCTAAATTACTTTTCTATTACCTATTCCTTTTTAAAAAAGCTTATATACTTTACTTTAAATAAGTAGTTATATAGCTCTATTTACAAACTATATAAGCTATTTTTTAAAACCTGTTATTTAATTATACTAGCTTTTTAGTTTAGGTTACTAAAATCTAAAGTTTTTTTAGCTTAAAGTTTATTTCTAAGTTATACTTTATTTACTATGTTTTATATATAGTAAAACTTTTTTTAATTATAGTTTTTTTTTAAGGCAATTAAGTAATTAGGTTATATAACTTTTTCAGTCAAATACCTAGGTTATTAATTTCTTATTATCTTTTTTATAGGTACACTACTACTTTTATATAGTTTATTTAAAGTTTTTTTATAAACTTTTTTTAGTAATAGTTAAATACTTATTTTTCTTTTTTAAATTTTTTAATGATAATTATATTTTTTATTAGTTTTTTTTTTCTTAACTTATATAAATATAAAAACCATTTTTTTCTACTATTATATCTACCCTATCTAAGCTATAGGGCCCTATACTTATACTAAGCGTTATAATTCTTTTTCTATAGTTACTTATTTATTTTTTTTAATTTACTAGGTTTTCTTACGATAAAGATATAGTTATTCTTTTTTTATAACTATATATTTAAAACAACTAATTCTCTAATCTACGCTAATAAAAACTATATTATATTTACTGTTTATAAATATAATTTAGTATACTACTCTTTTAAAAGTATTATACTATAGGCTTAACCTAACTATTATATACTATAGTATTTTTAAAATAACTAATCTAATGAAAGTTTTTACTAATTAAAAGTATAGTTAAATACTTACTGTCTTAATTTAAACTTCTATATTATAAGCTATACTAATCAAAAATTTAGTTACTTTTATAGCTCTCACTAATACTTTATTTATATTATTATAGTATTTTTATATAAAATATAAAGGGCCTTTATAGTACTAACTTTTATTAGGTTTATTATAAATTTATTATTAATTAAGTATATAGTATAATTATTTCTAAAATAGAACTAGGCTTTAGGTAAATTATAACTTACAATAGCTACTTTTTTAAGCTAATTTTTTCTTACCTAAGCTATAAGTATTTCATTTATATAATTTAGCTAGAAATTTCTATTACTTTTTACTATATATTTTACTATATTTACGTTTTAAATAGCTTAACTTTAGAAAAAAAAAGCTTACTAGTAAATTATTTTATAGGTTTTTTTATTATTTTTTTATAACCTATTATAACTACTTTTTCAAACTTATATTTTTTATAGTTATTATACTATAGAAGCTTATATTCATTTTTTTACGTTAAGATAGTTTTATAAATAATTATCTAGCGTTTTAGTATCTAAAAGTATAAACTGATTAGTACTAAATAAAGTTAATTCTATTTAGTATTAACTACTGTATTTAACTAACTAGTAGTTTTTTTAAGTTACTATTTTTTTTAGTAATATTTATAAAAGTAATTTTTTAATAGTTACGTATATGGTAAAATTCTAAAGTAATAGTTTTTTTTACTTTTTAGTTTATTACTTTAGTTGATACTAGGTCTAGGTTTCTTTTGATATTAGTATTATTTTTATATAAGCGTCCTAGTTATATAAAAAAATATTTATATATAATATATTATTATTTTTAGTAGGTAGTGTTTATATTAACTATAAAGCTAATGGCTAAAAAATATCTTATAATAATTTATCTAGATTACTAGTAGATTACTTTTAAGCCTATTTTATAGGTTTTTTTAGTACTTTATTTTTTTAAAAATTTACCTAAAAGTAGGTAGCGTTAGTAGCTTAGTAACTTACACGTTAGGCTTAGACTAGTTTTTAGTATTTTATAATTTTATAGCTAGCAGCTATTTTTATTAACTAGTATATACTTATTTATAAGTAAAAACTTTTTATTAATATTATTTAGTGGAAAAAATTTAAAAATTTCATAAAAACAATAGTTAGTAATATAGCTATTATTAAACTTTTTAGCCTTTCTAAATAAGTTAATTTTATTACTTTTATAATTTATTTAGTTATACTATACTTCTACTTATTTTTTTAGTTATTTTTTTAAATAGTATTATTTTAAAAGCTACTTTACTTATAAATTAAAAAAATTTATCTAATATATTAAACTATTATTAGATTTTTTACTTTAGGTGAAGTAACTATATAGTTAGTAGTATTTTTTTAAACTTTTTTAAAGTTTATTTTTTAGTAGCTATATAAAAAAGATATACTTTTATAATTTTTTTATTTTATAAAAAACTATCTTAGTCTATAAAACTTATTAGTATTTTAGTATTTTTCAGCTTAATAATCACCTTTATAACTAAAGTAGCTATTCCTATTGTTAAAAGTAGATCTTATTAGGTAGATATAACTATTATTTAATATAGATAAAGTAGTATTAAATCATCTATATTTAGTACTATAGCTTAGGCTTAGTCCTTTTAGTAAAACTTCTTAATATCTAGTAGGTAATAAACTTATAATAAAGTAAGTAAAATTATATAAATTCTAAAAATAGGGGCTAGAGCTAGGCTAGCGGCTAGGCTAGTAATTTCTACTATATTTATGTATATATTTTTAAACTCACTAACTAGCTAGTTAATAGCTAAACTTACTTTTAATTTTTACTTTTTTTTTTTGGTTTAGGTTAAGTATAAATAGTAGGGTATACTTTTTCTTTTACTAGTATATTTACTTTTTTTACTTAGATTATGTTTTTACGTACTTATATATATATATATATATATTTTATAATTATTATAAGTTAGTTAGCTACTTACTAGTATATTATGTAGTACTTTTTTTAGTTATTAAAGCTTAGCTTTTTAAAAAACTAACATTTTTTTTTCTTTCTACTTAATTAATAGTTCTAAATATAATCTACTATATATAGTATATTAATAAATACTTTTAGAAACTTGTCTATTTTTATTTTTGAATTTTTATTAAGTTTTTTTTAGTACTTTTTTATTAATTTTTATAATCTAACTTTTAATTTAAATACTATAAAGCTTTTAAGAAGTTATTTTAAAATAGTATTATAGTACTTTAATAAAAACTATAGTTTTATAAAATTTCTTAGTTACTATATTTTATAAATATAATTATGGCTTTTAAAAAACTTAGTAATATTTAGTTCTATAAAGTAAAGTATTTATTTTACTTTAATCTTTATAGATAATAGCCTTTAGCCTATTAGTATAGAGCTATTAGCTAATATTAGTGTTAGTACTTAATTAGTAGTACTAAAAAATATTACTTTTTATTAGTCTAGTACTATGTTTATTATAAATCTACTAAAGCTTTTTAACTAATTATTTAGTATTTACTATCTTTTTACTTTATAATAAACCATACTCTAGGTCCTACTTTTATTACTATTAATATAAACTATAGTATAGTTTTTTACTACTTATTAGTTAGTATAAAAAAATACTTACTAATACTAAATATATATAAACTATATATATATAATTTTTAAGAACTAACTTTTAGTTTTTCATTTAAAAAAGGGTATATTTTAATACTAGTTACTAATATCTATACTAGTTAGTTTTATACTAATATTAAAATTAAATTAAATAATAAAAATAACTAATACTAAGAAAACAGAGTAGTAAAATAGATAACTAAGACTAATAAATAAGATACTATTTATATAAAGTAACCAAGCTACCTTTTTATTAAGTTAGAAGATCTATTGTTTATATAATATATACTTAGTGGTACTCTAACTTTTACTTAGAAAAGTATAGTTTAACTTTTAATCTAGTATTAAACTAGATAGTTATATAAGTTATATTATTTACTTACCTATCTACTATTTATAATACTAATCTATATAAATATAATAAAAAAAGCTATAATAAAAAAAAGTAATCTAGCTATAAATACTTTTACTACCTATAGTAATATTATATAAAAGAAAAAAAAAGAAAAAAAAAAATATGTATATCTTTTATAGTATAATAGTATCTTGTTTTAATATTAGTATTAGTTATTTATTTTACTACTTTTTTCCTTAGTATTAGCTACTTTTAGTACTTAATTCTATTCTTATATTAGTATAAAACTACCTAGTATAGATATTAATAACTAGTAATAAAATATATCTTTTCCCTAAAAAAAGAACTAAAAATTTGTTCCTAGAAGTTATATATATAGTTTATATATATTTAGTATTAGTAAGTGTTTTTTTTATTATAACTAATGAGTAGTAAAAAACTATACTATAGCTTAATACCCCTACTATATATGAACTAACTATATACTATACCTTATAGGTATTAATACTACTAAGTTTTTTAAAACTATAATTAAATCTATAATAACTATAGCTATAATAACTAAATAATAATTTAATATTTTAAAATATTATTATATTTAGCTCTAACAGCTAATTAAGTATCTATATATCTTTAAAAATAAAGATTAAGTAAGGCTTCAAAAGATATTAAAAAATATTAAAAAAAAAGTATAATAAAAGCTAACGTATAGTATAAAAATTTTTTTAAAAGCCTTTATTAGTAAAAGCTTTAAAAATAAACTATTTTTAATAAACTATTATACTACTTTTATAATTTACTTTTCGGCGTATATTAATAATAAATAACTAAATAAAAATATGTAAAGTAGCTAGTTTTTTAAAAAGTTTGGTAGTAATAATTAAAAAAAAGGACTATATAATATACTTTAAAAAAGTCACTTTACCTGTAACTAATATAAAATATATAATTTAGTAATAACTTATAACTATATAAAAACCTAATATAATTAGGGTAAAGGTATTTAAAAATACTGGAAAAAAAATTCTTAGAACTAATAAATTAATCTAGCTATAGCTAAAGATAGAGCTAAACTAATTATTTTTATAGTTAAAAAAACTGTAAAAATACTTATAAAGCTTTTAGTAGACCAAGCTATTAATAAATTAGTCAAGTAATTCAATAACTTATAACTTAATATAGTTAAAATTAATAGCTTTATAAATAGTTTAGTATATACGCCTTTATTTTAAAATAATAAAAATAGTTATACTTTCTTTATAAAAAAATTCTATCTACTAAAAAAGATTTACTACCAAGTAATACTAATATAGCTTTACCTTAAATATTTAAATATATAGAAACTAGTAAACTAGTAAATAGATGCTAATAGTCTATTAATAATAGATATTTATTCTTAGAAAAATTCTAGAAAATACTATAAATATATTAATATAAATTATAGTGCTATAAATTTTTTTTATTTAATTAAGCTTTGAAAAAAATAGTACTACAATAAAAAAACGTAAAAAGTATACTAAAAAGTACTTTCTAATATAGTTACTAAAATAACTTATTAGATAAAATTACTAGAGTACTAAATAAAAACTAATAGGTATATCTATTTTAGAAACTCTACTAATAATTTCATTACTCCAATAAAACCCTAACTAAGCTATTCTAAATAGTTATTTTAAAGTTAAACCTATTATTAAATAATTTATAAAGAAATATAAAAGTATAATATAATTATAGAGGTACTATACTAAAAAGTGAAATTTAGAAAGTTTGATAATTTAATAAATTAGTGCTACTTAACTATTATAAAAAAGCACCTAAAGTATTTATTTTAGATAATATAAATAATTAATTTTTACTTATAAATAAAAAGTTAAAAATAAATAATACTTTAGAGAACTATACTAGCTAATATAGTTAGCTTTTTACTTAAAGTACTATATAACTAAAACTTATAAAAAAAGATATATAAGTAAATAAGTTTATAATACTCCTTATAAGTATTTAAACTTTTATAATAGATTAGACTTTAAAGTAAGTAGTAAATAGAATATATAAATGAGGTGCAAAATTAAATATTAATAAACTAGCCCTAAAAAGCTAGTAAAATATAATAAAATAAATATTTTAGATAATACTTTAAAATACAAATATACTAAATATTAAAATACTATTCATTTAACTAAATTTACTATTTAGTATACTATATATAGATTTTTAACTAGTAAAATAGTAATAATAATCTAGTAAAAAACTAAAAAAAATTTAAACTCTATACTAACCTAACTTATATAATAAAAGGTAAAAGGGTTATTAATTATAGACTTTATAGTATACTTAACTATTAAAAAACTATTTTTAGTATGACTTTAAAAAGAGATATATATATATATATATATATATTAATAAATTATAAACTAATTTAGTTAGATTAGTATTTTACTTATAGAAGCACATTATTATATAGAAATATTTAAATTACTACTAAAAATTACTTTTTACTCTACTTTCTTAAATATCAAATTTTTTTATACTTTTTTAAATAACTATTAGTAAGTCTATATAGTAGTAGCTAAAATAGACTTATATTAGTTATTTTTCTTTATTTTTATTATTTTTCTATTTTATTATTTTTTTGGTTATATTTTATAATACTATTACTAAAAATTTATATCAATTATTTATATAAGTAATATAGAGTACTTTTTTAAGCTACACGTTTCTTTTATTAGTTACCTTAGATTTTAAATATTTTATAAAATTACTTATTAGATATTATAATAATATTTTAAAAAAAACTATTTATAAATATAGGTTTTAGTATAGGTATAGCTAGTTAGAAAGGTACTACTATATTACCTTTAGAGCCTAATTATAGACTTTTTTTTAGCTTATTTCTATTTTTATATATATGCTTACATTACTTTATTATTACTTAAAATAACTACATTATTTTTATAAATTTATTTAATAATTTATTTAATAGAAAATAAAGCATATAATATACTTTATTTAACGTTATAAGGGAAAAGCTATATAGCTTTTTTATTATACTTAATTCTATAATATTTAAGTATAACTAATTATAGTATATATATTAAGGCTATAAATATATTAATAGTAATTAGTAATAGTATAAAAGTATAAAAAACTTTAGTAAATAGTATTGATAATAATTTATAAAAAAAGGTAACTTATTGTAGTTATATGTAACTAAGTACTATTTATCTACCTAAAAATAAAACTATAATATAGTTTACTTTAGTTTAGGCCTACTACTACTTACTTTTTACTGTTAGTTAAAAG